>JAHIAM010001750.1:0-37003 GCA_021605205.1 Aegilops longissima
AAACCATGAACCCCACCCTCCTCCGTCCCCACCCGGGAGCCTCTTCCCGGCGCGTGTCCCAACAACACCTCGGCGTCCCTCATCCACCCGGGATGAGGATTCGTCGATCTGGTCGCCCGGTTCAACCCGTCCTCCACCTCCAAGGCTGCCCGATGTTCCCCTCGTCTTCGCCCACCTCCATTCCCACACCGTCTTCACCTACACCACGGAAGAGCATCATCATCACGTTTCCTCGGATGAAGCTGAGCCTAATCGCGCCACCAAAGAGGTTGTACACTAATCGCGCATTTTCTTCTTGATTCGATCTCACGGTGCTGCGGCGCTTCGGTCCGAGCCGACAGGTAGCGGCTCCATCCACCAGGCGTCGCTGGCCACTTCCTCCAGCGTCGCTCCCTCGGCGGCGACGTCCACATCGATAGAGGCTGTGCTGCTTTAGCTCTCGCTTCTCGCTGCTGCTCTGCTCTTGCTCTCGGTCCCCTACCGGTCTGCTCTTGCTTGCTTTTCGCGCTGTTGCTCTCGCTCTTGCTCTTGCTTGTGATGCTGCTCGATTAGCTACACTTGATCAATGAATCGACTTTTGGGTGATCGATTTTCAGGTGAGGAGGCTCTTGGAGTTAAGGAAGAACCAGCCTGCGAGGGAGGGGGCTCATGGGAGAATACCCACTATCTATCTTAGGGTTCGGGTGGGGCGGTGGTGCGGCGGTGGTGAGGCGATGGCATGGGGATCGCCGGAGAAAAAGCTTCGGCGAGGGGCCTAGAGGATGGCAGGCGGCGACCGGCGGTGGGAGTGTTTTGAAGGCCGGCGAGGCGGTTGTTTGGCGGTGGTGGTGGCGGCTCGGAGGGTGGAGGTTGAAGATGAGCTGAAGGCCCTTGATTTACGTATCCAAAGCTGCAAAATCGGTGACCGAGGATGAAAAAGTCGGTCGGTGCGTGTAGCCTCACCTCTAGTGCGTTCGGTTTCAGCGATAAAATTCAGTTTCGACAACAAAATTCAGTTTAGAACAGTTAAGTTCAGTTTCGACAGATTAAATTCAGTTTGACAGTTAAGTTCAGAGATGGCGGTGATGTATACATCTAGCACTTTGTGGTTATGTATTTTAGTCATCTATTGGAGATGCTATTAGAATTCCACTCGAGGTTAACGTTGTCTCTCTTGTCACTGCTTGACCTCGGCGTCGTACAACTCACGGAGCTGCTCCAACGGCGAAACCCTCCATCACGGGAGCAGTACCTCGGGCTCCATCTCCGGACGCCTAAGATCTTCTTCCCTCCTCCGACAGCCAAGTCAGCTGGAGCATCCTCAGCCAACCCAATCACCTCGAGATCAACATGGCTTAGCCAAAGAGGTTGTACACTTCTTGTGGTTTGACTTAATCTCACCATGCTTCTTTGCATCCTGTGATCTTCCAATTCTTGTAGAACAAACACCCAGTTAGCGAGAAATCCTGTGTTTTAAATTCTCTGTTTTGCACGTGCATTCCTATCCTATTCCTGTCTATTTCCTATCCTGCATTGTTAGAATCCTCAAATTCAAACAAGCCCTTACACAATTACTTCATTCTGGATATGTGTCAAAAAACCTTGTGTGGTTTGTCCTGCTCCTGCGATGCTTGTGTTCCACCCAGCTCAGTGCTCCAACGACGGAAGGGTTCACCATAGCGAGGATCCGCTTTCGGACTGTCTTTGCGCCTCGAGATCTTCTTCCCCACGCGGCAGCCATACGACAACTGCATTACCATCATCAAGCTGAGCAGATGACCTTGAGGACTACGGGTCCGCAAGAGAGGTCGCACTCTTCCGTGTCTGCTTACGTTATGCATCGCTTAATATGATGACATGCTACTTTATCGTCGTGTTCACCTATTAGACTCGACTCAAGGTCCAAACTTATCTTTGAAACTTGAGTTTTAAATGGTTGTGGGGTACATATTGGGGCAGCAATCGATACTATCTATCTACTATCTGGTTAATCTCGGGTGTCTACTATGAGTTTCATGTTGGGTGCAAACAAACATTAAAGGAACCATTATCTGTATTTTTAACTAAAGCTATTATCACTGCTATCATTGGTTTTGGGTCTATCCACGGTTTGCTACCATCACTTTGGATTTGTGCATGCACTCCTTACATAATCTCACTATGTTTTATTCCTATGCATGTCGGTTATTGTACACAATGGAACTGAACATGTAGAGCAAAAGACGAGCCTTGTGTGGCAATAAAATTTCATGCAGACGTCGCTCCATGGTGGGCAAAGGCAGCCCCCTCCACCCATTTGGATCGTAATCAAGAGGAAGATAACTGTTCGAGGGGATTGAAGCGAAGACCACTCCTATTTACCCCATGAGGTCTTCTCTCTAACTTGCATCTTGATGTTGGTTATATCATGCATATGGTGCCTTGCATTGCTTACTTTATACATCAAATATGTCATCTTGAGTTTAGACATGCTTTGTGTGAATGCCATCTATTTAGTTTATTCATCGTTTATGTGAATTATGCAATGCCATCTTGTTTAGCCGAGGCATCATATATGTGAATTTTGCAATGCCATCCCTGTAGCGTCATCTTATATGTGAATTATATCAGGCCATCCTTTTTTTATTCGTATTACATTTGTCAACAATGTTAGTACATTCAACTACTCTTCGTGTGCATCAGCCATTTGACACGGTGATGGAAAATTCTGAGTGAAAAAAGGTCTTGAGCGAGACTATGCTATCGATGAAGCGCATATCTTGATTCTGGATAGCTCCTCGGAGGAGGATTTAGAGAGCAGATGACCAGTCCTATTCCCCGAGGTGCATGCTCTAACTTGGCGAGGGTTATGTTGCTCATATCGTGCATATGGTATCTTGCATTGCTATGTCATTTGCTTAGTTTAGACATGATTTGTGTGAATGCCACTGTTTAGTGTCTAATTACCATATATGTGAATTATGCAATGCCATCTTTTTGCAAGACATTATATATGTGAATTATGCAATGCTATCTTGTTGCAAGGCATTATATATGTGAATTATGCAATGCCATGCTTGTTTAATAGCGTCATATATGTGAATTATATCATGCCGTCCTTTTTTGTATTTCTCATTGCTTTTGTCAACAATGTTTGTATATTCAACTTCTCTTCTGTGCATCAGCCATTTGAATTGGTGATGGAAAATCGGAGTGAAAACAAGGTCTTGAGCGACAATGCTACTGGTGAAGCGAGATATGTTGCTGGTTACAATAGCTCTTGAGAGGAGGATTGAGGCGGATGACCAGTCCTATTATCCCCCGAGGTGTATGCTCAAACTTGGCAGGGTTATATTACTCATATCATGCATATGTTGTATTGCAATGCTTAGTTTTTACATCATATACGATGTTGAATGCCATCTCCTTAGTTGACACATCATATATCGATTGCCCTCTGCTCACTTCCTTAGTATATAAATCATATATTTGAATTTTATCATGCCATGATGTTTACATAGACAACATGTATCTGAATTATGGCATGCCAACCCATTTTCTAAAGACATAATATAGTTATATCATCTCATCTTGTTCACATAGTCATCATATTTTGAATTATGTCATTCTATCCGTGAATTATATCATGCCATCATGTTTCCATCGACGACATGTTTGTGATTTATGGCATGCCAACCACTTTAATAGACACATCATATAATTATATCATGTCATCATGTTTACATAGTCATCATATTTTGAAATATGTCATTCTATCCTGTTTAGTTAGCCATCATACATGTGAAATTGTGTCATGCTATCTGTTTAATTAGCCATCATATATTTGAAATTATGTCCTGCTATTCTTTGGTTAGACAACATAAATGTGAATTATTTCATGCCATGTTTTCTTCCCTACTATCCATTGACTGTCTATCTTACAATGTCTATACATTCAATTACTTTTCTTGTTTATCAGCCATTTCAATTGGAGGGGTGATGGTAGTATCTGTGGGAGTAAAACACGGTCTTGAAAAGATCGTGCTACTGTCGATGGAGATAGAACCACGGTTGTACTTGCCCAAGAACCAGCCCCACACACATAACCAGACTCATGCAGTTGTACCCTACCGTTGGACGAGAGAACCAGCTACACCTTCTAACCCAACCCAGAGATAGTAACCCGGTTCCCGTTGACACAACACCGTCTCCACCAAGAGCACCCAAACACGAGCAGTTAGTAAGGCAAGCTGCGTGCCCAGCACGAGGACCACCACTCCGAACCCCAAGTCAAGCGCTTAAAGTAGAAGAAGAATTGTTCTCGGTCGAGGTTCCGTAGCTATGGTTCATACTACTTTGCTCTTGCATCCTTGTATTTACTCATACCAACTAATTTCAAATTTGAAGGATGCAATTGAAACTCCAATGGCAGGTATTTGTGGGAATATGTGTGATGACATCTCAAACAAAATTTTGCATGCAATGTGTGTGAAATAGGCCTATCCATATCATATATAGAGAGGTCGGGCGATCCACGAGAAGAGAGGAGGGTCATAGATATCGATAGAGTCGAAGAGAGGATCAAGTGGGTGGGTGCGAGATCGATGAAGAGAGCCATCGAAATTGTGTGTGTGTGCAAGTCAAAGATATAGAGGCGGCAGCCTAGCTACGAACGTCGGAGGGCAAGTCAAGTTTGTGTGTGGCGGGGAGACATGACTAGGCGCTCGATGTATCGATGTGTGTGTGTGTGGTGTGTGTGTGTGTGTGGGGGGGGGTGTGGGTGTGTGTGTGTGTGTGCTAACTATGGAGGCACTAACTATGAGGTATGTATGTGTTGAGAAGGAGAGACCAGCTATGTCTTGAGGAGATCGGTCGACATCCATATAAGCGAAGGACGGGAAATAGGATGGGACAGAGAGAGAGAGAGAGAGAGAGAGAGAGAGAGGGAGGGAGAGGGTAAGTGCTGGATGGGTGATGGGTTGCTTCTCGAAGATGGTGGGAGAGGCCTACTAGACAAGCGAGGTGGAACGCAATATTATCAATAAGAGGGGGATGTGTTTACGTGTGTGCACATGCGTGATAGATCTGTCGGGACACATCCATGGATGATGAAGGGAACCATGTGTTTGGTAAGCAAACCTAACTAGATCGGTAGATCAATTGTTGTTTATCGGAGGAAGGGAGACATAACTAATGAGTAGATCGATCGGCGTGGGAAAATGAGTTATAAGGACCTAGCTAGCTATATGTATAGCGGGAGATCGGTGGTGTAGTCCATTTGTTAGAGGCAAATAAGGCCCGACGAGACGGATGACGAGAGAATGGAGCTAGGAGGTGGTGCGAGAGGCCACTACTAGCTAGATAGGGAGGTGTGCGGTTGTGAGATCGATGAAAAGAGGCGTGAGAGTTTACCGTGGTGGGACCGTATGAGAGACAGAGGCAAGGACACATAAAGGAGGAGATTGAAGGTGCGTGTGTATGTTGTGGCAGACATCGCTGGAGAGGTTGTCGATCGGTGTGTGGGAAAGGAGTTGTGGTGGGAGGCGACCTAAGAAGAAAAAAATGAATGTGCGTGATGGATAGAATCTTTGAGGGAGGGGGAGGGCGAGGCGTGTGTGCATGCATGAGAGAAAGTTAGTGGTAGCTACAAAGGTTAGAGGATTGTGTGGGTGTAGAGACTAACAAGATCATAATTTGATATGAAAGTGGATTCATATATTTGAATAGGAGATCATAGTGTTTTAAACATATGCATGCATGAATATAGGGTGTGATAGCGTGTGGTTTTGCATGTTATACCATAATGTGATAATGCATGGCGTTTGCAACTCACAGCTAAATGTCGACAATCTAAACCATACTATACATCGAACAATCTCACATTTTATTTGAATTTGTGATAATGTGTGGCGTTTGAGCTTACAACTAAATATCGAACAATCTAAACAATACTATATATCGAACATTCTCACATTTATTTGAATTTGTGGTAATGTGTGGTGTTTGCAACTCACATCTAAATACTTGTAGGCGTGAGGGCGGGGCACCATACATAATGTGATAAACACATTATACATATGAGACATGGTTTAGTTTGTGAAGATCTAGCTAGAGCTTGAAATGTACTATGATTTGAAATGTGGAGAGTTCAGTTCATATAGTACACATAGTTCATATGTAACTCGAGACTAATCATGTGGTGTCTGTGAAGATAATACACAAGCGATGGTTTAACTTGACAATAATGATGATTGTAGATCTTATTAAAGCAGAGAAAGCGAATTCAAATGCTTTGACTTCACAACAATCATTATTGGATCTTATTCAAATAGAAGCAATTCAAATTTAGTTCATATTGGCGGTAGTATATCGTTTGGAATGCACTAAAACGTTCATTTGAGTACTAGGTTGCATGCATTATACATGGCGAAATATTTTAATTGAACATAACATGAATTCAAAGTTTTGAATGACATTTGTAGTGAATTGATTTGGTACGATACACGTTAGGCTTGTCCGGAAATTTCAACCCGCGCCTTGTTAGCCGATATTTAAGATATATCTTTGTCGTTGTGCTCCGACAACTCCTCCATCTCAACCCAGCCTTGCTATTCCAAAATCATCCCTCCATGAAATCCCGACCGCATTGAAATGCCGTGATACCTGAGCCAAGAAAGAACGCACCTCAAATCGGTGGGGGTTCTTCGTAACACCCACATTTGGACAAGCGCGTCCCTAAGCCATGGTTCCCCTCCATCCCATCCGCCCACCCATTCGTACACGAGGCAAAACCATGACCCACCTCCTCCGTCCGCCACCCAGGGAGCCTCTTCCCAACAGCGTCGTCCCAGAACACCTCGGCGTCCCTCATCCACCGTGCGGATGAGGATCCGTCGTCGATCTGATCGTCCGCGGTTCAGCCACCCGTCCTCCACCTCCAAGGCTGCCCGATGTTCCCCTCGTCTTTGGCCACCTCCATTCCCACAGCCGTCTTCACCTACACCACGGAAGAGCATCATCATCACCGTTTCCTCGGATGAAGCGGCCTAATCGGCGCCACCAAAGGGTTGTACACTAATCGCGCATTTTCTTCTTGATTCGATCTCACGGTCTTGCGGCGCTCGGTCCGAGCGACACGGTAGCTCCATCCACGGCGTCGTACTTCCTCCTGGCGTCGCTCCCTCGGCGGCGTCCACATCGATAGGAGCTGCTGCTGCTTTAGCTCCTTCGCGCTGCTGCTCTGCTCTTGCTCTCGGTCCCCTGCCGGTCTGCTCTCTTGCTCTTTCATGTTGCTCTCGCTCTTGCTCTTGCTTGCGATGCTGCTCGATTTAGCTACACTTGATCAGTGAATCGACTTTGGGTCGATCGATTTTCGGTGAGGGGGCTCCTTGGAGTTAAGGAAGAACCAGCCTGGCAGGGAGGGGGCTCATGGGAGAGGTACCCACTATCTATCTTAGGGTTGAGGTGGGGCGGTGATGCGGCGGTGGTGAGGCGATGGCGTGGGGATCGCGGAGAAAAAGCTTGCAGGGGGCCTAGAGGATGGCGTGGCGGACCCGGCGGTGGGGAGTGTTTTCGAGAGGCCAGGCGGGGCGGTTGTTTGGCGGTGGTGGTGGCGGCTCGGAGGGTGGAGGTTGAATGAGCTGAGGCCCTTGATTTAGTATCAAAGCTGCAAATCGTACGACAGAGATGAAAAAGTCGATCGTGTAGCCTCTCACCTCTAGTGCGTTCGGTTTCAGCGGTAAAATTCAGTTTACAACAAAATTCAGTTTAGAAGAGTTAAGTTCAGTTTCGACAGATTAATTCAGTTTGACAGTTAAGTTCAGAGATGGCGGCTGATGTATACATCTAGCACTTTGTGGTTATGTATTTTCGTCATCTATTGGAGATGCTATTAGAATTCCCTCAGGTTAACGTTGTCTCTCTTGTCACCTTGACCTCGGCGTCGTACAACTCACGGAGCTGCTCCAACGGCGAAACCCTCCATCACGAAGGCAGTACCGGGCTCCATCTCCAGACGCCTAAGATCTTCTTCCCCTCCTCCGACAAAAGTCATTGGAGCATCCTCTTGCCAACCCAATCACTCACAGAGATCGCATGGCCGCCAAAGAGGTTGTACACTTCTTGTGGTTTGACTTAATCTCACCATACTTCTTTGCATCCTGTGATCTTCAATTCTTGTAGACAAACAGTTAGCGAAATCCTGTTTTAAATTCTCTTTTTGCACGTGCATTCCTATCCTATTCCTGTCTATTTCCTATCCTGCATTGTTAGAATCCTCAAATTCAAACAAGCCCTTACACAATACTTATTCTGGATATGTGTCAAAAACCTTGTGTGGTTTGTCCTGCTCCTCTGATCTTTGTGTTCCACCCAGCTGCTCAACGACGGAAGGGTTCACCACAGCGGATCGCTCTCCGGACTGTCTTTACGCCTCGAGATCTTCTTCCCCACGCGGCAGCCACGACAATTGCATTACCATCATCAACTGAGCAGATGACCTTGAGGACTACGGGTCCGCAAGAGAAGTCGCACTCTTCCGTGTACGCTTCGTTATGCATCGCTTAATATGATGACATGCTACTTTATCGTCGTGTTCACCTATTAGACTCAGACTCAGGTCCAAACTTATGCTGAAACTTGAGTTTTAAATGGTTGTGGGGTACATATTGGGGCAGCAATCGATACTATCATCTACTATCTGGTTAATCTCGGTGTCTACTATGAGTTTCATGTTGGGTGCAAACAAACATTAAAGGAGCCATTATCTGTATTTTTAACTAAAGCTATTATCGCACTATCATTGGTTTTGGGTCTATCCACAGTTTGCTACCATCACTCTGGATTTGTGCATGCACTCCTTACATAATCTCACTATGTTTTATTCCTATGCATATGGGTTATTGTACACAATGGAACTGAACATGTAGAGCAAAAGAAACTTAGCGTGGCAATAAAATTTCATCAGACGTCGCTCCATGGTGGGGCAAAGGCAGCCCCCTCCACCATTTGGATCGTAATCAAGAGGAAGATAACTGTTCGAGGGGATTGAGAAGCGAAGACCACTCCTATTTACCCCATGAGGTCTTCGCTCTAACTTGCATCTTGATGTTGGTTATATCATGCATATGGTGCCTTGCATTGCTTACTTTATACATCAAATATGTCAGCCTTAGTTTAGACATGCTTTGTGTGAATGCCATCTATTTAGTTTATTCATCGTTTATGTGAATTATGCAATGCCATCTTGTTTAGCAGGCATCATATATGTGAATTTTGCAATGCCATCCCCTGTAGCAGTCATCTTATATGTGAATTATATCAGGCCATCCTTTTTTTATTCGTATTACATTTGTCAATGTTAGTACATTCAACTTCTCTTCGTGTGCATCAGCCATTTGACACGGTGATGGAAAATTCTGGTGAAAAAAAGGTCTTGAGCGGACTATGCTATCGATGAAGCGCATATCTCGCTGGTTCTGGATAGCTCCTCGGAGGAGGATTTAGGAGCAGATGACCAGTCCTATTCCCCCGAGGTGCATGCTCTAACTTGGCGAGGTTATGTTGCTCATATCGTGCATATGGTATCTTGCATTGCTATGTCATTTGCTTAGTTTAGACATGATTTGTGTGAATGCCACTGTTTAGTGTCTAATTACCATATATGTGAATTATGCAATGCCATCTTTTGCAAGACATTATATATGTGAATTATGCAATGCTATCTTGTTGCAAGGCATTATATATGTGATTATGCAATGCCATCTTGTTTAATAGCGTCATATATGTGAATTATATCATGCTGTCCTTTTTTGTATTTCTCATTGCTTTTGTCAACAATGTTTGTATATTCAACTTCTCTTCTGTGCATCAGCCATTTGAATTGGTGATGGAGAAATCTGGAGTGAAAACAAGGTCTTGAGCGGACAATGCTACTGGTGAAGCGAGATATATGCTGGTTACAAATAGCTCTTGGAGGAGGATTGAGCGGATGACCAGTCCTATTATCCCCACAGGTGTATGCTCAAACTTGGCGGGGTTATATTACTCATATCATGCATATGTTGTATTGCAATGCTTAGTTTTTACATCATATACACGATGTTGAATGCCATCTCCTTAGTTGACACATCATATATGTCGATTGCCCTCTGCTCACTTCCTTAGTATATAAATCATATATTTGAATTATATCATGCCATGATGTTTACATAGACAACATGTATCTGAATTATGGCATGCCAACCCATTTCTAAAGACATAATATAGTTATATCATCTCATCTTGTTCACATAGTCATCATATTTTTATGTCATTCTATCCATGAATTATATCATGCCATCATGTTTCCATCGACGACATGTTTGTGACATACCCACTTTAATAGACACATCATATAGTTATATCATGTCATCATGTTTACATAGTCATCATATTTTGAAATATGTCATTCTATCTGTTTAGTTAGCCATCATACATGTGAAATTGTGTCATGCTATCTGTTTAATTAGCCATCATATATTTGAAATTATGTCCTGCTATTACTTTGGTTAGACAACATAAATGTGAATTATTTCATGCCATGTTTTCTTCCCTACTATCCATTGCTGTCTATCTTACAATGTCTATACATTCAATTACTTTTCTTGTTTATCCCATTTCAATTGGAGGGGTGATGGTAGTATCTGTGGGGAGTAAAACACGGTCTTGAAAAGATCGTGCTACTGTCGATGGAGATAGAACGGTTGTACTTGCCCAGAACCAGCCCCACACACATAACGAACTCATGCAGTTGCCCTACAGTTGGACGGAGAACCAGCTACACTTCTAACTAACCGAGGATAGTAACCAGGTTCCGTTGACTGCCCGTCTCCACCATAGAGCACCCAAACACGGCGATTAGTAAGGCAAGCTGCGGTGCCCAAGCACGAGGACCACCACTCGAACCCCAAGTCAGCGCTTAAGTAGAAGAAGAATGTTCTCGGGTCGGGTTCGTAGCTATGGTTCATACTACTTTGCTCTTGCATCTGTATTTACTCATACCAACTAATTTCAAATTTGAAGGATGCAATTGAAACTCAATGGCATGGTATGTTTTAAACCGTTTCTTTAACGTGTTTGCTGTTGTAACTTGCTCTATGTTGATTTGTTTCAATTGAATAAACAGTTATGTTCTCATGCCATGCACATTACAAGTGTTGTTATTGTAGTTTCCCACACTTATATTACATCTATTTGCTTTGTCTTAAATAGATATGATTGACTTGTATCTATCTTGATTGGCAACATAAACTAGAATGATATAGACCATACGGTGACCATACTACATAGATATATGTTTGTTTCATGCTATTATCCTGTCCACCTTACTCAACTGGTTTACCAAATGAGTTTCATATACTACATTGTAAACCTGTGATGTGTTGTTTGTTTCTTTAGACCTTGGATAAAATATTGGAGAAGAGTACCCGTTATGCAATGGTAAAGGAAGTAATGCAGATCAGGTTCAAGATAGTGAGACATCCCGTTGTTCTCAAGAAAGCTGATAAAAACTATATTGAAGACCTTTGAGACAACCCCAAAGTCCTGTCTTGATGTAGTGTTTGATTCTTGGCTACTCTGCTGGCACCGCTCTTCATACTATTTATGCTGAATCAGTTCGACTTCTTGAGTCTCAACTTCAAGTTGAAAGACATCGATCGAGATGTTATCGACGAGCGAAAGGTGAAATCCCTGAAGTCAGATGCATACTTTATGGTGCAGACAAGTCTTTGGAGGATTTAAGCGCCAAACAAGAGAAAGTTAATAAGCCTTCAGCATTATGGGTACCAGGATATTGTTTCTTGAGCTCTTAGAAGTGGTTTCGTTACGTACTTGTTTTTGCTCTTGCGTTTATATGCTTTGTTCCCTATATTTGCACTTGTGGCGAACTTTGATGTGATTGATGTAATAATAATAGTGATAGCCTAAGCGTAAGTTGCCTTATTTATTTCTGTTGTCTTGTTTATTTGTTTCTTGTAGTCGGTGCAGTTCTTTTTAGTGGTTTGTTAGTGGCGGAATAACCTATTTTTAGAACTAGGCCACATTAACAATGGGCTATATATTTCTTTGGCCTCCTACGGGTGTAAAACAATGGGCCTTAGACACAATGGGCCTTCTACAGGCGTGAACACAATGGGCCTTCTACGAGCGTGGACACAATGGGCCTTCTCGGGCGTATCATCAATGGGCCTTCTGGCCGTATGATCGATTGGCCAAACAGATTGTGGTGTTACAGGGGAGGGTACCAGACTTGCCCTGACTGCGGCATGGCTCAGGGTGGCCAGCCTGGCCCATCTTCATCGGCACAGCTCAAGACCCTCATGAGGCTGCCTCCATAGGAATGAGACAGACAGGAGGCTTCCTTGGCCGCAACCTCGTCGGGCTGGCTTTCCTTGAGAGGCGAAGATCAAGCGGGTACCTCACGAGGTGCCCATGGCCCAACCATAGCGACCAAGAGGCGCCCGGCGCCAGCCGTGGTGTCCTCATTTCCTCTTTGGTGCAAAGGGGCAAGCGTGACGAGCATCAAGCAAAGGCACCCGTTTGATTACAACAAGACCAAGACCGTCATAAGGCGGGAAGGAAGTCATCGTGGAGCCCAAGCCGGCGTCACCACGAGCCTTTGCGGTGAGGACCAACTTGGTCGAGGATAAGTGTACTAGATGTTCCCCTTCAAAATGGCCGTTGTTGGCGCCCTTCCGCTCAATATTTGGGAAGAGGCCTAGGCCTCTGCCTATAAATAGGACTAGCCACCCACAGAGGTAGAGGCATCGAGAGAGAGAGCGAGAGAACTCCCCTAGCGAGTTCATCGCACCGGCCAAGCAGACCCTCGCGAGGCTGTTCTTTAATTATTCATCATCACCCAGAGGCAATCCACCACACCACCTTTGGAGTGCGGTGTTACACCACCATGGTGGCCCGAACGATATAAACCTTGTGTCTCTTGTGTTGTTCCTTTGGTAGTTTAGATCCTAGCGGCGATGAGGTCCAGGTAGGTAGGCGAGATTTCCGCGCGCGCGAGTTCGAACCTAGAGTGCGGAACCTGAAATCCGACATTAAGCGCGCCCGGTAAAGTGCGCGGTCGTCTTCCGCCGCCCTGCTCGCCGACCGCCGCATCCATATTACTCGCTCGTCGGCCCGCATCAGGCCCTCGCTACCGCGTCGCCGAGCGGCCCCGTCGGCGGCCGCCCGCCGTTCCCCGCCGCTGCCGTGCGCGCCACCGGCCCGGCGGAAACGAGCAACAGCGTCGTCCATCATCCGTCCGTGGCGAGGCGGCGTCCGCTTCTCGCCATTTCGCCCAACTGGTTCTTACGTCCGCGCTTCGGCCGCGCCCAAAACTCGAGCTGCGCTGCGTCGCGACAACAGCTCTGCGCTACCGCCCTGCCCGGCGTCTCGAAGAGTGGCTCGACCGCGTCGCCGAGCTTGTCGCGCCGTGGCTCCCATGCCGTCCTTCTCGCTGCCGCGCCCGCCTACAGGCGATGAAGCTCGAGGCGCCTCGGCCTCCCCCCTCAAGCGCCTTAGCCCCAAAGCGCGTGGCTGGCGGAATCCACTCCGTCCGGCGCCCGGCCAGACAAGCAGCTGTCAAGGGGTCCCTCGCCCCAAGAAGCTGCCAGTGCTCCCTGCACGGCTCGTCACGACACGCTCTGCTCCCGGCCAAGAACCCGCTGCTGGCGTATGGGGAACCCATAAGACCAGGCTCTTCGTCACCAAAGGCCTCCGTAGCCACAGTGAGGCTGCGCAGCTTCACCCGAGCTGCGCAGCGTCGCCCAGCTGGCAAGTTCAAAGACAGACCTGCCTCCTCGCTACAGCAGCACGGCCGACCCTGCAGTTTCATCCAGCTCTATGGCTGGCATGAAACCTCAGCAGGGGCGAGAAGGTCATGGCGAACTGGTTTCCCATGGCACTCAGGGGCCCGCCTGGCTCTGAACACAGCTCCTTGCGATCTCCTCCTGGGGCCGAGATGCGCACCGCTTCATCGCCAACTTTCAAGGTACTCGTGGCCGGCCTCACGCGTGGCGACATCGCCGCATCAAGCAGCAGCTAGGGAGACCTGCAGAAGTACATCGGCGCTTCAACAACGCATGCCTCAAGATTCCCAAGGTGACCAAGGAGGCCATCATCTCAGCCTTCTCCGGCGGTGTCGTGGCGTCAAGATGAAGGAGGACTGGCGATGCATGAAGATCTGTGTACATCCTTGGAGCTGTTCAACTTGGTGACCAAGTGCGTCGGGGCTGAGGAAGGGCCTTTCCCTCCTCGAGACTGCCGCAGACCCGAGAAGAAAGCCCAAGGCCAGGGCGTGGCGCAAAGGGGGCCGTGCTCATGGCGGAACAAAACCAGGCGAAGATCAGCCCGATCTTCAAGGGCAGCCGGTCTCTGTGTGTACCACGACCTCCACACCCACAACACCAGCGAATGTCAAGAGCTCCGAGCGTGCGAGAAGGAAATCGGTCGGCCTTGGCCCATAGCGATCGACGAGGAGGAAAAGCGGGGCCTGGGAAGACCGTGGTCCTCGCCAAGGTGGCGTGACCGACCTCGCGAGATCATTGGCGGGATCAGCCTCGCGAGGAGGCTGGAGGATCAACCCTCCGAGGATCGCCCATAAGTAAGCATGACTCCTCCTTTGCCGCGCAGCCAAGGAGAAGCGAGGACCATCATCGGGGCGAGGGGCTGGGGGCTTCCGGGGCAGCGATCGCTTGCATCTGGGAGGAGCTCAAGCCCTAGCCTCTCGCATCTTCAAGCAGTTAGCCCTTGAAGTGAATGTAGTCCTCCCAAGCTCGAGGCCACGCGCCCTCTCGGGTGGTCGGCGTGCGCCATCACGTTCAGCTCGGATCGGCTGAAGTCTTGGCCACGGAGTCCTCCGATGCTTTGTTCCCCAATCGCCGACAGCGTGCAAGTCACGGAACCCTCATCGATGGCGGAGCAAGGCTTAATGTCCTGTCCGTAGAGACATTCAACAATCTCAAGTGCCTTACAATCAGTTCACCAACCAAGCCTTTCTCGAGTCACGATGGCTCCACAGTTCCAATTGGGCAGGTCGCCTCACATGTAACCTTTGGGGTGTTGCGACAACTACCGCCTTGAGCTCATCGACCGATGTAGCCCACGATACGCACGCCATACAATGCCATCCTCGGGTACCCAGCTCTGGCCAAGTTCATGGCCGTGACTCATCCGGCTACAAGCGTCCTCAAGATGCGAGGCGGCGAGTCATCACGGTGCCTTGTGAAGAAAGAGCCTGATGTGCTCCACAGGCGAGCTTTTCAAGCCGCATCACTTGAAGACCAGATCGCGGGAGGCGGGAGGCTCCCGAGATTTCTCCCAAGAAGAAGAAGACATCGCGGGGCCCGACCCTCGGGGCAGGCCTCGGGAGTCGCGCTTTGTTAGAGGGCACCTCTCCATCGCATAGGAAGGTCGCCCGGCGCCCTCCTCAAGCAAGGCTGGGGCTCTCACGGAGCCACCGACCTTGCTAGATCCTGGGGAGGCTCTTGGGCACCACTTGGGCGTGTTTCAAAGCCGTTTCCCTCGGGGAAGGAGCCCGAGGCAAGGAGGGCCAAACCCTCGGGAGTTCGTCGGCCGAGATCATGCGGGGCTGCGAGTCAATAGTCATGAGTGGCAGCCGCTGCTTACCGCCCGTAGCTCCCCATCCAGGCGAGGATGGTGGGCTCAGCGTCTGCTGCTCGACATACCGAGGCTCAACCGAGCCGCCTCTCGGGCGCTTGGCCCTCCGCGTGGGGCTGCGAAGTCCACCCACAACTACGTTCGCATGCCCTACAGCGTGCAGCGTGGCCGCCATCGCCCGGCGCCTCATGAGGAGCATGGAGGCTCAGAGGCGAGGCGTTCCCAGATCTGGCGGTGATGGAGATGGTCGCGAACCAGGCCTCTCGGGCCTCCCAAGGCTCCGGGCACAGGGGCTCATGAAGATCGACTTCCGCAGCCCGCGTCGCCCGCCATCACCCCTTCGTCTTCAATGTTGTCGGTGACACCCTCCAAGTTTCATTTCAGGTGGGGGCGCTACCAGCTGCATCATTCCCGGGCAGTGGGTCCGTCCCTCGACATGTATCCTTTTAATTCATGTTCCTAGCTTACCTTGTTGAGGCGCCCTGGGCTGCATCATCCCAAGTCGCTCGAGCCGGACCCGTGACATGTACCCCTCTTGCGTTTATTCGGGTCATCGTTCGACCCATCATGATTGTTATTTGATGCTGTCCACGGCACCTTCTTCCTTCATGTTGGCGCTTACTTGCGTTAAAGGGGGGTACACAGGCATCACGACTCATGGGCTCCTGGCTCTCCGGCCCTCACCCTCTGGCCTTATCACGGCATCGCGACCGGGCATACCCGGCTGAGACCCGCTCGAGGGCGGGACCGGGGCGTGGGCGTCGGCATCTAACTACATTTGCAGAACACATCACAAGTTAAGGCCCGATGCAGAGCAACCCGCCTTGAGGTGGTCCCGTGAGTCCATGGCTGGCTCACGGGTGCGATACACCTCGTCGGGCCCTACGTCGTGACCCGCCGTGAGCGCTGCGTTTTGGAAAAGGCGAGCACATGAAGAAGGCGAATGCTGTGAAACGTGCATTTTGGAAAGGCCCGAGCACATGAAGAAGGCGAATGCACAAGCGCTGCGTTTTGGAAAGGCCAGGCACAGAAGAAGGCGAATGCACGTGAGCGCTGCGTTTTGGAAAAAGGCCGAACTGTGAAGAAGCGAATGCTGTGAAGTATTGCGTTTTGGAAAAGGCCGGTGCGTGAAGAAGGCAAGCGCTTTGAAGTTTATCTTTACGGAAAGGCCGGTGCTGTGAAGGCAAATGCACTGTGAGTTTATCTTTACGAAGGCGGAGCCTGTGAAGGCCAATGCCTATGAAGCTTTGCCCGTGACACTCGGCGTAATAATGAGTTGGGGCTGTACCGCCCGGAGTCTCAGGCGCCCGGCCTCGAGGCCACAGGGCTCCCTCCGCAGATGGCGCACTTAGCTCCAGCGTTGAAAAAGCGTCGAAGACTAGATTAGTGCAGACGCGGCTTTTCTCATTGCTTTTCTGCAGTTGGCTTGTTCATTCCCATTCGAGTTTTATTGAAGTTATTGCCGTCTTTGGCTTGTGACTCTTTGCCTTTTCACTCTCTGCCTCGATTTCTCCCGCACAAGTCTCGCGAGGCGGTCTGCACCCTCATGATGTTTTCGCCCTTATCGTTTGAGGCTTCCCTACCGGGTCCCACTAGGGCACCCCTCGATCCGTGCCCCAGGCATACGTAACCTGAACAGGGACACTGGTCGGTCGGCTCCACAGGCGGGCAGAACCTCTCCGGGGTAACCTTTGCGGAGACATGGCGTTGAGGCCTCGGCCTCGGGGAGGCGAAAAACAGCCAGCAGGCCCCAGGCTAAGTAATTTCTGGCCTGCGTGTGGCACAAGGCATAATACGAAATAAGCGGAGCAGTCGATAATTAACAATTGTCCAAGCACGCACCAGGCTACCTACTCTCTCCTTGCGGGAAAAAAAAAGAACAAAAGCAGTAGCGACTCGCCCGACACCCTTCGCGGTGAGAGCTCGGGCTGCCTCCGGACTCGGCGGACTCCTCTCGTGCTTCACCCGGCGATGGCAGGCAGACCAGTACCTCCCTCCCAGCGGCCGCGGGGGGGCTGGTGCGGCCCCCGGAGGGCGCTGTCCAGAAGAAGAGGCGCCAAATCTCGGCGAGACCCGGCGCCACTAATCCTGCAGCGTGCTGCCATCTTCATCGTCGCGGGGGCTGGGCTCACGGCCGTGATGCGTCGATCCTCGGGCAGCACCAGGCGCAGTGACCATCTTCCCGAACACCCTCCGTGAGGTGGCATTGCCGTCGAACTTGAAATGCAGGGTGCACCGCGGCTCAGACCACCGGCGAACAAGCGTTTGCCGGCCCGGTCGAGACCACACTCCGGCTCTGACGGAGACCTCAAGAAGCAGGAGGCCAGCCTGCAGCAACCGTCCTTTGGAGCCGGAGGCCGAGCCTGCCCGGAAGTTCACCTAAGAAGAAGCGGGTGTAGAGCCGGGTGCTAGTCGGCTCCACCGACCACCGACAAACTCCGGCCACCTCCCCAGGCGGGCGTGGCCTGGGGGTCAGCGACCGTGGTCGCGCCTCGCATCAGCCTTGCCCGTCGCCTGAGGATCGCCTCCATGGCGCGGGGAGCCTCTGGGGCCACGGGGTGCTGAGGGCGGCCTCGACCATGCTTGGCGGAGGTCGGGCTCTGGCGGGCCTTTCCTTTCTCATGACCGAGAACCTTTCAGCGGAGCCATGGAGAAGAAGGAAAGCAAGAGATGGGCTGGAAGGGCAGCGTCGTTCCGTACTTATAGCGGGGAAGGCCAACCGTCGACCTCCATGACGCGGTAATCATGACCGCTTAGCATGCGAGGACTTGTCAATTCATGCGATTGTCGGCGTCATGGGAAAGTGGAAGCATACGTCCAATCAACCGCCCGTAGCGCTTGAGACCCCATGAGCTATTAGGACCCAGCGCTTCACACCCTTGCCGCCTCTTCTCAGCCAAGTCAGGCGTGCCTTGGGCGGGGGACTCTTCGGCGTTCTAGGGCAGGGGTACCAAGACTTGCCTGCGGCCTGCGGCGTGGCTCAAGGGGTGGCCCACCGGCCCATCTTCATCGGCACAAGCTCAAGACCCTTCGAGGGGCCTAGCCTCATGAGACCAGACGACGAGGGGAGGCTTCCTTAGAACCGCAGCCTCGTCGGGTGGCTCGCGAGGAAGCGAAGAAGATCAAGCGGGGTACCTCACGAGGTGCCCATGGCATAACCATGACGACCAAGAGGCGCGGCGGGCTCCAGCCAGCAGTGTCCTCATTTCCTCTTTGGTGCAAAGGGGCAGCGCGGCGAGCATCAAGCAAAGGCACCCGTTTGTGCAACAAGACCAAGAAATGTAGCAGCGGGGAAGAAGTCATCGTGCAGCCCAAGGCGTCACCACGAGCCTTTGTGAGCGTGGACCAACTTTAGTCGAGGATAAGTGTACTAGATGTTCCCCTTCAAAATGGCCAATTGTTGGCGCCCTTCCCGCTCAATATTTGGGAAGAGGCCGGGGCCTCTGCCTATAAATAGGACTAGCCACCTCTCGGGGTAGAGGCATCGAGAGAACAACGGAGAGAGAGAGAGAGAGAGAGAGAGAGAGAGAGAGAGAGAGACGGCGACCCTAGCAGTTCAGCACCAGAAAGCAGACTGTGATTTCTTCTTGTATATTCATCATTATCCCAAGAGGCAATCCACCACACCACACCTTTGGGTAGGGTGTTACACCACAATGGTGGCCCGAACGTATAAACCTTGTGTCTCTTGTGTTGTTCCTTTGGTAGTTTAGATCCTACAGAGGCGTGAGGTCAGGGTAGGTAGAGGCGAGATCTGCGCGCACGGAGTTCGAACACTGGAGGTGCGGAACCGGATCAGGCAGGGACAATAACGAGACCACATTATGGCCGTAAATGGGCTAGAGTTGAAATCGTCGTGCATGGTCCGACCATAGCGGTTTACATCGTTAATAGGCCGTGTTGATGGCTATAAAGCATTAGCGTGATAACGAGGCCACAAGCGGGCATTTGTAACCACGGTATGTATTGGCCCTAGCTGAAAATAGCGATGTAGGCCAAAAGTAAGCGAATCTTTGGGAATGAGCCTAAGAATAAATGGGCCTAAGAAGGCGAAAAGATAACATGGGCTGGAAATGGCCCAGCGGAATAATGGGCGTTAATGGGTATAAAGTGATACTCTTGTTCATTACGGGCGATTTACCACAGTAGTTAATGGGCGAGGGTTACTAAGGGCCTCATATGGGCCAAAAGGCGTCATGTGCCATACATGGGCGAGAAGTTAAAATGGGCTGGAATTATATTGGTGCCCGGATGGCGCTCTTGGGCCTAATTGGATAGGCGTAAGGCCTGAGTTAGCGGGCTGTAAATGGGCTATATGTGAATATGCAGTTAACAAGCTTGAGTGGGCGACCGCCACCTTTGACCAAGTCAAAGCGGGCCTTTTCATAGGAATGGGCCTCTGTTGAGCCGTGCCGCGTGTCGACTTATCATAGGCGCTTTGGGTCCAATAGTGGATGTCTGTCCCAGCGAGGAGCTAACACGTGTTTCCTCCGGCAATGATGATTTTACAAAATCCCCATTTGTCGAGGGCATCAGCGGGTTATCGGATCAAATCCGGACCCGATAACAACGGCGTTCCATTACGGTGGATGCCGTGTCGGTCACCCTTGATGAAAGCACTTCTATGACACGATTTATCATCATGGAAGTGGACACTTAGTGATGGTAATTTTGGTTATGTCATGGAACACTTCTCTGACGGCACATGTATGACTATCTTGACTCATCATAAATTTTTCATGGATGTACATGCATGACCGTGACCTCTTGTGACAAATCGTATCATCACGGAAGTGTATTTTTTGTAGTGTCCGTCTTGATCATTATTTGAACCGTTTTGTCCGTTATTCGATGTTTGAGACCGGTTTTCATTAGCACGTCTTGTTGAAGCATAGATCATGTCCCTTATTGGGATTCTCATCAATACGGTGTGGGTAATCAACCATGCCATTTGAGGCCCTTGGAAATAGGCAAGTTTTAAGGCTAGTGGGGAGGCGCTTGATATTCATTGCCTTTATAAGGAGATAAAGATTCCCTTCTCCACCCGCCTTCTCTTTCTCTGCCCTTCCATTCTCGAGCTCCGGCCCAAGTCTTCATCCTTTTAAGCTTCCAAAAGCACTCAACCATGTCGGATCTGGAGGGCAAGGCAAGTGGATGGCCTCCTATTTGTGGGAATATGTGTGATGACATCTCAAACAAAATTTTGCATGCAATGTGTGTGAAATAGGCCTATCCATATCATATATAGAGAGGTCGGGCGATCCACGAGAAGAGAGGAGGGTCATAGATATCGATAGAGTCGAAGAGAGGATCAAGTGGGTGGGTGCGAGATCGATGAAGAGAGCCATCGAAATTGTGTGTGTGTGCAAGTCAAAGATATAGAGGCGGCAGCCTAGCTACGAACGTCGGAGGGCAAGTCAAGTTTGTGTGTGGCGGGGAGACATGACTAGGCGCTCGATGTATCGATGTGTGTGTGTGTGGTGTGTGTGTGTGTGTGGGGGGGGGTGTGGGTGTGTGTGTGTGTGTGCTAACTATGGAGGCACTAACTATGAGGTATGTATGTGTTGAGAAGGAGAGACCAGCTATGTCTTGAGGAGATCGGTCGACATCCATATAAGCGAAGGACGGGAAATAGGATGGGACAGAGAGAGAGAGAGAGAGAGAGAGAGAGAGAGGGAGGGAGAGGGTAAGTGCTGGATGGGTGATGGGTTGCTTCTCGAAGATGGTGGGAGAGGCCTACTAGACAAGCGAGGTGGAACGCAATATTATCAATAAGAGGGGGATGTGTTTACGTGTGTGCACATGCGTGATAGATCTGTCGGGACACATCCATGGATGATGAAGGGAACCATGTGTTTGGTAAGCAAACCTAACTAGATCGGTAGATCAATTGTTGTTTATCGGAGGAAGGGAGACATAACTAATGAGTAGATCGATCGGCGTGGGAAAATGAGTTATAAGGACCTAGCTAGCTATATGTATAGCGGGAGATCGGTGGTGTAGTCCATTTGTTAGAGGCAAATAAGGCCCGACGAGACGGATGACGAGAGAATGGAGCTAGGAGGTGGTGCGAGAGGCCACTACTAGCTAGATAGGGAGGTGTGCGGTTGTGAGATCGATGAAAAGAGGCGTGAGAGTTTACCGTGGTGGGACCGTATGAGAGACAGAGGCAAGGACACATAAAGGAGGAGATTGAAGGTGCGTGTGTATGTTGTGGCAGACATCGCTGGAGAGGTTGTCGATCGGTGTGTGGGAAAGGAGTTGTGGTGGGAGGCGACCTAAGAAGAAAAAAATGAATGTGCGTGATGGATAGAATCTTTGAGGGAGGGGGAGGGCGAGGCGTGTGTGCATGCATGAGAGAAAGTTAGTGGTAGCTACAAAGGTTAGAGGATTGTGTGGGTGTAGAGACTAACAAGATCATAATTTGATATGAAAGTGGATTCATATATTTGAATAGGAGATCATAGTGTTTTAAACATATGCATGCATGAATATAGGGTGTGATAGCGTGTGGTTTTGCATGTTATACCATAATGTGATAATGCATGGCGTTTGCAACTCACAGCTAAATGTCGACAATCTAAACCATACTATACATCGAACAATCTCACATTTTATTTGAATTTGTGATAATGTGTGGCGTTTGAGCTTACAACTAAATATCGAACAATCTAAACAATACTATATATCGAACATTCTCACATTTATTTGAATTTGTGGTAATGTGTGGTGTTTGCAACTCACATCTAAATACTTGTAGGCGTGAGGGCGGGGCACCATACATAATGTGATAAACACATTATACATATGAGACATGGTTTAGTTTGTGAAGATCTAGCTAGAGCTTGAAATGTACTATGATTTGAAATGTGGAGAGTTCAGTTCATATAGTACACATAGTTCATATGTAACTCGAGACTAATCATGTGGTGTCTGTGAAGATAATACACAAGCGATGGTTTAACTTGACAATAATGATGATTGTAGATCTTATTAAAGCAGAGAAAGCGAATTCAAATGCTTTGACTTCACAACAATCATTATTGGATCTTATTCAAATAGAAGCAATTCAAATTTAGTTCATATTGGCGGTAGTATATCGTTTGGAATGCACTAAAACGTTCATTTGAGTACTAGGTTGCATGCATTATACATGGCGAAATATTTTAATTGAACATAACATGAATTCAAAGTTTTGAATGACATTTGTAGTGAATTGATTTGGTACGATACACGTTAGGCTTGTCCGGAAATTTCAACCCGCGCCTTGTTAGCCGATATTTAAGATATATCTTTGTCGTTGTGCTCCGACAACTCCTCCATCTCAACCCAGCCTTGCTATTCCAAAATCATCCCTCCATGAAATCCCGACCGCATTGAAATGCCGTGATACCTGAGCCAAGAAAGAACGCACCTCAAATCGGTGGGGGTTCTTCGTAACACCCACATTTGGACAAGCGCGTCCCTAAGCCATGGTTCCCCTCCATCCCATCCGCCCACCCATTCGTACACGAGGCAAAACCATGACCCACCTCCTCCGTCCGCCACCCAGGGAGCCTCTTCCCAACAGCGTCGTCCCAGAACACCTCGGCGTCCCTCATCCACCGTGCGGATGAGGATCCGTCGTCGATCTGATCGTCCGCGGTTCAGCCACCCGTCCTCCACCTCCAAGGCTGCCCGATGTTCCCCTCGTCTTTGGCCACCTCCATTCCCACAGCCGTCTTCACCTACACCACGGAAGAGCATCATCATCACCGTTTCCTCGGATGAAGCGGCCTAATCGGCGCCACCAAAGGGTTGTACACTAATCGCGCATTTTCTTCTTGATTCGATCTCACGGTCTTGCGGCGCTCGGTCCGAGCGACACGGTAGCTCCATCCACGGCGTCGTACTTCCTCCTGGCGTCGCTCCCTCGGCGGCGTCCACATCGATAGGAGCTGCTGCTGCTTTAGCTCCTTCGCGCTGCTGCTCTGCTCTTGCTCTCGGTCCCCTGCCGGTCTGCTCTCTTGCTCTTTCATGTTGCTCTCGCTCTTGCTCTTGCTTGCGATGCTGCTCGATTTAGCTACACTTGATCAGTGAATCGACTTTGGGTCGATCGATTTTCGGTGAGGGGGCTCCTTGGAGTTAAGGAAGAACCAGCCTGGCAGGGAGGGGGCTCATGGGAGAGGTACCCACTATCTATCTTAGGGTTGAGGTGGGGCGGTGATGCGGCGGTGGTGAGGCGATGGCGTGGGGATCGCGGAGAAAAAGCTTGCAGGGGGCCTAGAGGATGGCGTGGCGGACCCGGCGGTGGGGAGTGTTTTCGAGAGGCCAGGCGGGGCGGTTGTTTGGCGGTGGTGGTGGCGGCTCGGAGGGTGGAGGTTGAATGAGCTGAGGCCCTTGATTTAGTATCAAAGCTGCAAATCGTACGACAGAGATGAAAAAGTCGATCGTGTAGCCTCTCACCTCTAGTGCGTTCGGTTTCAGCGGTAAAATTCAGTTTACAACAAAATTCAGTTTAGAAGAGTTAAGTTCAGTTTCGACAGATTAATTCAGTTTGACAGTTAAGTTCAGAGATGGCGGCTGATGTATACATCTAGCACTTTGTGGTTATGTATTTTCGTCATCTATTGGAGATGCTATTAGAATTCCCTCAGGTTAACGTTGTCTCTCTTGTCACCTTGACCTCGGCGTCGTACAACTCACGGAGCTGCTCCAACGGCGAAACCCTCCATCACGAAGGCAGTACCGGGCTCCATCTCCAGACGCCTAAGATCTTCTTCCCCTCCTCCGACAAAAGTCATTGGAGCATCCTCTTGCCAACCCAATCACTCACAGAGATCGCATGGCCGCCAAAGAGGTTGTACACTTCTTGTGGTTTGACTTAATCTCACCATACTTCTTTGCATCCTGTGATCTTCAATTCTTGTAGACAAACAGTTAGCGAAATCCTGTTTTAAATTCTCTTTTTGCACGTGCATTCCTATCCTATTCCTGTCTATTTCCTATCCTGCATTGTTAGAATCCTCAAATTCAAACAAGCCCTTACACAATACTTATTCTGGATATGTGTCAAAAACCTTGTGTGGTTTGTCCTGCTCCTCTGATCTTTGTGTTCCACCCAGCTGCTCAACGACGGAAGGGTTCACCACAGCGGATCGCTCTCCGGACTGTCTTTACGCCTCGAGATCTTCTTCCCCACGCGGCAGCCACGACAATTGCATTACCATCATCAACTGAGCAGATGACCTTGAGGACTACGGGTCCGCAAGAGAAGTCGCACTCTTCCGTGTACGCTTCGTTATGCATCGCTTAATATGATGACATGCTACTTTATCGTCGTGTTCACCTATTAGACTCAGACTCAGGTCCAAACTTATGCTGAAACTTGAGTTTTAAATGGTTGTGGGGTACATATTGGGGCAGCAATCGATACTATCATCTACTATCTGGTTAATCTCGGTGTCTACTATGAGTTTCATGTTGGGTGCAAACAAACATTAAAGGAGCCATTATCTGTATTTTTAACTAAAGCTATTATCGCACTATCATTGGTTTTGGGTCTATCCACAGTTTGCTACCATCACTCTGGATTTGTGCATGCACTCCTTACATAATCTCACTATGTTTTATTCCTATGCATATGGGTTATTGTACACAATGGAACTGAACATGTAGAGCAAAAGAAACTTAGCGTGGCAATAAAATTTCATCAGACGTCGCTCCATGGTGGGGCAAAGGCAGCCCCCTCCACCATTTGGATCGTAATCAAGAGGAAGATAACTGTTCGAGGGGATTGAGAAGCGAAGACCACTCCTATTTACCCCATGAGGTCTTCGCTCTAACTTGCATCTTGATGTTGGTTATATCATGCATATGGTGCCTTGCATTGCTTACTTTATACATCAAATATGTCAGCCTTAGTTTAGACATGCTTTGTGTGAATGCCATCTATTTAGTTTATTCATCGTTTATGTGAATTATGCAATGCCATCTTGTTTAGCAGGCATCATATATGTGAATTTTGCAATGCCATCCCCTGTAGCAGTCATCTTATATGTGAATTATATCAGGCCATCCTTTTTTTATTCGTATTACATTTGTCAATGTTAGTACATTCAACTTCTCTTCGTGTGCATCAGCCATTTGACACGGTGATGGAAAATTCTGGTGAAAAAAAGGTCTTGAGCGGACTATGCTATCGATGAAGCGCATATCTCGCTGGTTCTGGATAGCTCCTCGGAGGAGGATTTAGGAGCAGATGACCAGTCCTATTCCCCCGAGGTGCATGCTCTAACTTGGCGAGGTTATGTTGCTCATATCGTGCATATGGTATCTTGCATTGCTATGTCATTTGCTTAGTTTAGACATGATTTGTGTGAATGCCACTGTTTAGTGTCTAATTACCATATATGTGAATTATGCAATGCCATCTTTTGCAAGACATTATATATGTGAATTATGCAATGCTATCTTGTTGCAAGGCATTATATATGTGATTATGCAATGCCATCTTGTTTAATAGCGTCATATATGTGAATTATATCATGCTGTCCTTTTTTGTATTTCTCATTGCTTTTGTCAACAATGTTTGTATATTCAACTTCTCTTCTGTGCATCAGCCATTTGAATTGGTGATGGAGAAATCTGGAGTGAAAACAAGGTCTTGAGCGGACAATGCTACTGGTGAAGCGAGATATATGCTGGTTACAAATAGCTCTTGGAGGAGGATTGAGCGGATGACCAGTCCTATTATCCCCACAGGTGTATGCTCAAACTTGGCGGGGTTATATTACTCATATCATGCATATGTTGTATTGCAATGCTTAGTTTTTACATCATATACACGATGTTGAATGCCATCTCCTTAGTTGACACATCATATATGTCGATTGCCCTCTGCTCACTTCCTTAGTATATAAATCATATATTTGAATTATATCATGCCATGATGTTTACATAGACAACATGTATCTGAATTATGGCATGCCAACCCATTTCTAAAGACATAATATAGTTATATCATCTCATCTTGTTCACATAGTCATCATATTTTTATGTCATTCTATCCATGAATTATATCATGCCATCATGTTTCCATCGACGACATGTTTGTGACATACCCACTTTAATAGACACATCATATAGTTATATCATGTCATCATGTTTACATAGTCATCATATTTTGAAATATGTCATTCTATCTGTTTAGTTAGCCATCATACATGTGAAATTGTGTCATGCTATCTGTTTAATTAGCCATCATATATTTGAAATTATGTCCTGCTATTACTTTGGTTAGACAACATAAATGTGAATTATTTCATGCCATGTTTTCTTCCCTACTATCCATTGCTGTCTATCTTACAATGTCTATACATTCAATTACTTTTCTTGTTTATCCCATTTCAATTGGAGGGGTGATGGTAGTATCTGTGGGGAGTAAAACACGGTCTTGAAAAGATCGTGCTACTGTCGATGGAGATAGAACGGTTGTACTTGCCCAGAACCAGCCCCACACACATAACGAACTCATGCAGTTGCCCTACAGTTGGACGGAGAACCAGCTACACTTCTAACTAACCGAGGATAGTAACCAGGTTCCGTTGACTGCCCGTCTCCACCATAGAGCACCCAAACACGGCGATTAGTAAGGCAAGCTGCGGTGCCCAAGCACGAGGACCACCACTCGAACCCCAAGTCAGCGCTTAAGTAGAAGAAGAATGTTCTCGGGTCGGGTTCGTAGCTATGGTTCATACTACTTTGCTCTTGCATCTGTATTTACTCATACCAACTAATTTCAAATTTGAAGGATGCAATTGAAACTCAATGGCATGGTATGTTTTAAACCGTTTCTTTAACGTGTTTGCTGTTGTAACTTGCTCTATGTTGATTTGTTTCAATTGAATAAACAGTTATGTTCTCATGCCATGCACATTACAAGTGTTGTTATTGTAGTTTCCCACACTTATATTACATCTATTTGCTTTGTCTTAAATAGATATGATTGACTTGTATCTATCTTGATTGGCAACATAAACTAGAATGATATAGACCATACGGTGACCATACTACATAGATATATGTTTGTTTCATGCTATTATCCTGTCCACCTTACTCAACTGGTTTACCAAATGAGTTTCATATACTACATTGTAAACCTGTGATGTGTTGTTTGTTTCTTTAGACCTTGGATAAAATATTGGAGAAGAGTACCCGTTATGCAATGGTAAAGGAAGTAATGCAGATCAGGTTCAAGATAGTGAGACATCCCGTTGTTCTCAAGAAAGCTGATAAAAACTATATTGAAGACCTTTGAGACAACCCCAAAGTCCTGTCTTGATGTAGTGTTTGATTCTTGGCTACTCTGCTGGCACCGCTCTTCATACTATTTATGCTGAATCAGTTCGACTTCTTGAGTCTCAACTTCAAGTTGAAAGACATCGATCGAGATGTTATCGACGAGCGAAAGGTGAAATCCCTGAAGTCAGATGCATACTTTATGGTGCAGACAAGTCTTTGGAGGATTTAAGCGCCAAACAAGAGAAAGTTAATAAGCCTTCAGCATTATGGGTACCAGGATATTGTTTCTTGAGCTCTTAGAAGTGGTTTCGTTACGTACTTGTTTTTGCTCTTGCGTTTATATGCTTTGTTCCCTATATTTGCACTTGTGGCGAACTTTGATGTGATTGATGTAATAATAATAGTGATAGCCTAAGCGTAAGTTGCCTTATTTATTTCTGTTGTCTTGTTTATTTGTTTCTTGTAGTCGGTGCAGTTCTTTTTAGTGGTTTGTTAGTGGCGGAATAACCTATTTTTAGAACTAGGCCACATTAACAATGGGCTATATATTTCTTTGGCCTCCTACGGGTGTAAAACAATGGGCCTTAGACACAATGGGCCTTCTACAGGCGTGAACACAATGGGCCTTCTACGAGCGTGGACACAATGGGCCTTCTCGGGCGTATCATCAATGGGCCTTCTGGCCGTATGATCGATTGGCCAAACAGATTGTGGTGTTACAGGGGAGGGTACCAGACTTGCCCTGACTGCGGCATGGCTCAGGGTGGCCAGCCTGGCCCATCTTCATCGGCACAGCTCAAGACCCTCATGAGGCTGCCTCCATAGGAATGAGACAGACAGGAGGCTTCCTTGGCCGCAACCTCGTCGGGCTGGCTTTCCTTGAGAGGCGAAGATCAAGCGGGTACCTCACGAGGTGCCCATGGCCCAACCATAGCGACCAAGAGGCGCCCGGCGCCAGCCGTGGTGTCCTCATTTCCTCTTTGGTGCAAAGGGGCAAGCGTGACGAGCATCAAGCAAAGGCACCCGTTTGATTACAACAAGACCAAGACCGTCATAAGGCGGGAAGGAAGTCATCGTGGAGCCCAAGCCGGCGTCACCACGAGCCTTTGCGGTGAGGACCAACTTGGTCGAGGATAAGTGTACTAGATGTTCCCCTTCAAAATGGCCGTTGTTGGCGCCCTTCCGCTCAATATTTGGGAAGAGGCCTAGGCCTCTGCCTATAAATAGGACTAGCCACCCACAGAGGTAGAGGCATCGAGAGAGAGAGCGAGAGAACTCCCCTAGCGAGTTCATCGCACCGGCCAAGCAGACCCTCGCGAGGCTGTTCTTTAATTATTCATCATCACCCAGAGGCAATCCACCACACCACCTTTGGAGTGCGGTGTTACACCACCATGGTGGCCCGAACGATATAAACCTTGTGTCTCTTGTGTTGTTCCTTTGGTAGTTTAGATCCTAGCGGCGATGAGGTCCAGGTAGGTAGGCGAGATTTCCGCGCGCGCGAGTTCGAACCTAGAGTGCGGAACCTGAAATCCGACATTAAGCGCGCCCGGTAAAGTGCGCGGTCGTCTTCCGCCGCCCTGCTCGCCGACCGCCGCATCCATATTACTCGCTCGTCGGCCCGCATCAGGCCCTCGCTACCGCGTCGCCGAGCGGCCCCGTCGGCGGCCGCCCGCCGTTCCCCGCCGCTGCCGTGCGCGCCACCGGCCCGGCGGAAACGAGCAACAGCGTCGTCCATCATCCGTCCGTGGCGAGGCGGCGTCCGCTTCTCGCCATTTCGCCCAACTGGTTCTTACGTCCGCGCTTCGGCCGCGCCCAAAACTCGAGCTGCGCTGCGTCGCGACAACAGCTCTGCGCTACCGCCCTGCCCGGCGTCTCGAAGAGTGGCTCGACCGCGTCGCCGAGCTTGTCGCGCCGTGGCTCCCATGCCGTCCTTCTCGCTGCCGCGCCCGCCTACAGGCGATGAAGCTCGAGGCGCCTCGGCCTCCCCCCTCAAGCGCCTTAGCCCCAAAGCGCGTGGCTGGCGGAATCCACTCCGTCCGGCGCCCGGCCAGACAAGCAGCTGTCAAGGGGTCCCTCGCCCCAAGAAGCTGCCAGTGCTCCCTGCACGGCTCGTCACGACACGCTCTGCTCCCGGCCAAGAACCCGCTGCTGGCGTATGGGGAACCCATAAGACCAGGCTCTTCGTCACCAAAGGCCTCCGTAGCCACAGTGAGGCTGCGCAGCTTCACCCGAGCTGCGCAGCGTCGCCCAGCTGGCAAGTTCAAAGACAGACCTGCCTCCTCGCTACAGCAGCACGGCCGACCCTGCAGTTTCATCCAGCTCTATGGCTGGCATGAAACCTCAGCAGGGGCGAGAAGGTCATGGCGAACTGGTTTCCCATGGCACTCAGGGGCCCGCCTGGCTCTGAACACAGCTCCTTGCGATCTCCTCCTGGGGCCGAGATGCGCACCGCTTCATCGCCAACTTTCAAGGTACTCGTGGCCGGCCTCACGCGTGGCGACATCGCCGCATCAAGCAGCAGCTAGGGAGACCTGCAGAAGTACATCGGCGCTTCAACAACGCATGCCTCAAGATTCCCAAGGTGACCAAGGAGGCCATCATCTCAGCCTTCTCCGGCGGTGTCGTGGCGTCAAGATGAAGGAGGACTGGCGATGCATGAAGATCTGTGTACATCCTTGGAGCTGTTCAACTTGGTGACCAAGTGCGTCGGGGCTGAGGAAGGGCCTTTCCCTCCTCGAGACTGCCGCAGACCCGAGAAGAAAGCCCAAGGCCAGGGCGTGGCGCAAAGGGGGCCGTGCTCATGGCGGAACAAAACCAGGCGAAGATCAGCCCGATCTTCAAGGGCAGCCGGTCTCTGTGTGTACCACGACCTCCACACCCACAACACCAGCGAATGTCAAGAGCTCCGAGCGTGCGAGAAGGAAATCGGTCGGCCTTGGCCCATAGCGATCGACGAGGAGGAAAAGCGGGGCCTGGGAAGACCGTGGTCCTCGCCAAGGTGGCGTGACCGACCTCGCGAGATCATTGGCGGGATCAGCCTCGCGAGGAGGCTGGAGGATCAACCCTCCGAGGATCGCCCATAAGTAAGCATGACTCCTCCTTTGCCGCGCAGCCAAGGAGAAGCGAGGACCATCATCGGGGCGAGGGGCTGGGGGCTTCCGGGGCAGCGATCGCTTGCATCTGGGAGGAGCTCAAGCCCTAGCCTCTCGCATCTTCAAGCAGTTAGCCCTTGAAGTGAATGTAGTCCTCCCAAGCTCGAGGCCACGCGCCCTCTCGGGTGGTCGGCGTGCGCCATCACGTTCAGCTCGGATCGGCTGAAGTCTTGGCCACGGAGTCCTCCGATGCTTTGTTCCCCAATCGCCGACAGCGTGCAAGTCACGGAACCCTCATCGATGGCGGAGCAAGGCTTAATGTCCTGTCCGTAGAGACATTCAACAATCTCAAGTGCCTTACAATCAGTTCACCAACCAAGCCTTTCTCGAGTCACGATGGCTCCACAGTTCCAATTGGGCAGGTCGCCTCACATGTAACCTTTGGGGTGTTGCGACAACTACCGCCTTGAGCTCATCGACCGATGTAGCCCACGATACGCACGCCATACAATGCCATCCTCGGGTACCCAGCTCTGGCCAAGTTCATGGCCGTGACTCATCCGGCTACAAGCGTCCTCAAGATGCGAGGCGGCGAGTCATCACGGTGCCTTGTGAAGAAAGAGCCTGATGTGCTCCACAGGCGAGCTTTTCAAGCCGCATCACTTGAAGACCAGATCGCGGGAGGCGGGAGGCTCCCGAGATTTCTCCCAAGAAGAAGAAGACATCGCGGGGCCCGACCCTCGGGGCAGGCCTCGGGAGTCGCGCTTTGTTAGAGGGCACCTCTCCATCGCATAGGAAGGTCGCCCGGCGCCCTCCTCAAGCAAGGCTGGGGCTCTCACGGAGCCACCGACCTTGCTAGATCCTGGGGAGGCTCTTGGGCACCACTTGGGCGTGTTTCAAAGCCGTTTCCCTCGGGGAAGGAGCCCGAGGCAAGGAGGGCCAAACCCTCGGGAGTTCGTCGGCCGAGATCATGCGGGGCTGCGAGTCAATAGTCATGAGTGGCAGCCGCTGCTTACCGCCCGTAGCTCCCCATCCAGGCGAGGATGGTGGGCTCAGCGTCTGCTGCTCGACATACCGAGGCTCAACCGAGCCGCCTCTCGGGCGCTTGGCCCTCCGCGTGGGGCTGCGAAGTCCACCCACAACTACGTTCGCATGCCCTACAGCGTGCAGCGTGGCCGCCATCGCCCGGCGCCTCATGAGGAGCATGGAGGCTCAGAGGCGAGGCGTTCCCAGATCTGGCGGTGATGGAGATGGTCGCGAACCAGGCCTCTCGGGCCTCCCAAGGCTCCGGGCACAGGGGCTCATGAAGATCGACTTCCGCAGCCCGCGTCGCCCGCCATCACCCCTTCGTCTTCAATGTTGTCGGTGACACCCTCCAAGTTTCATTTCAGGTGGGGGCGCTACCAGCTGCATCATTCCCGGGCAGTGGGTCCGTCCCTCGACATGTATCCTTTTAATTCATGTTCCTAGCTTACCTTGTTGAGGCGCCCTGGGCTGCATCATCCCAAGTCGCTCGAGCCGGACCCGTGACATGTACCCCTCTTGCGTTTATTCGGGTCATCGTTCGACCCATCATGATTGTTATTTGATGCTGTCCACGGCACCTTCTTCCTTCATGTTGGCGCTTACTTGCGTTAAAGGGGGGTACACAGGCATCACGACTCATGGGCTCCTGGCTCTCCGGCCCTCACCCTCTGGCCTTATCACGGCATCGCGACCGGGCATACCCGGCTGAGACCCGCTCGAGGGCGGGACCGGGGCGTGGGCGTCGGCATCTAACTACATTTGCAGAACACATCACAAGTTAAGGCCCGATGCAGAGCAACCCGCCTTGAGGTGGTCCCGTGAGTCCATGGCTGGCTCACGGGTGCGATACACCTCGTCGGGCCCTACGTCGTGACCCGCCGTGAGCGCTGCGTTTTGGAAAAGGCGAGCACATGAAGAAGGCGAATGCTGTGAAACGTGCATTTTGGAAAGGCCCGAGCACATGAAGAAGGCGAATGCACAAGCGCTGCGTTTTGGAAAGGCCAGGCACAGAAGAAGGCGAATGCACGTGAGCGCTGCGTTTTGGAAAAAGGCCGAACTGTGAAGAAGCGAATGCTGTGAAGTATTGCGTTTTGGAAAAGGCCGGTGCGTGAAGAAGGCAAGCGCTTTGAAGTTTATCTTTACGGAAAGGCCGGTGCTGTGAAGGCAAATGCACTGTGAGTTTATCTTTACGAAGGCGGAGCCTGTGAAGGCCAATGCCTATGAAGCTTTGCCCGTGACACTCGGCGTAATAATGAGTTGGGGCTGTACCGCCCGGAGTCTCAGGCGCCCGGCCTCGAGGCCACAGGGCTCCCTCCGCAGATGGCGCACTTAGCTCCAGCGTTGAAAAAGCGTCGAAGACTAGATTAGTGCAGACGCGGCTTTTCTCATTGCTTTTCTGCAGTTGGCTTGTTCATTCCCATTCGAGTTTTATTGAAGTTATTGCCGTCTTTGGCTTGTGACTCTTTGCCTTTTCACTCTCTGCCTCGATTTCTCCCGCACAAGTCTCGCGAGGCGGTCTGCACCCTCATGATGTTTTCGCCCTTATCGTTTGAGGCTTCCCTACCGGGTCCCACTAGGGCACCCCTCGATCCGTGCCCCAGGCATACGTAACCTGAACAGGGACACTGGTCGGTCGGCTCCACAGGCGGGCAGAACCTCTCCGGGGTAACCTTTGCGGAGACATGGCGTTGAGGCCTCGGCCTCGGGGAGGCGAAAAACAGCCAGCAGGCCCCAGGCTAAGTAATTTCTGGCCTGCGTGTGGCACAAGGCATAATACGAAATAAGCGGAGCAGTCGATAATTAACAATTGTCCAAGCACGCACCAGGCTACCTACTCTCTCCTTGCGGGAAAAAAAAAGAACAAAAGCAGTAGCGACTCGCCCGACACCCTTCGCGGTGAGAGCTCGGGCTGCCTCCGGACTCGGCGGACTCCTCTCGTGCTTCACCCGGCGATGGCAGGCAGACCAGTACCTCCCTCCCAGCGGCCGCGGGGGGGCTGGTGCGGCCCCCGGAGGGCGCTGTCCAGAAGAAGAGGCGCCAAATCTCGGCGAGACCCGGCGCCACTAATCCTGCAGCGTGCTGCCATCTTCATCGTCGCGGGGGCTGGGCTCACGGCCGTGATGCGTCGATCCTCGGGCAGCACCAGGCGCAGTGACCATCTTCCCGAACACCCTCCGTGAGGTGGCATTGCCGTCGAACTTGAAATGCAGGGTGCACCGCGGCTCAGACCACCGGCGAACAAGCGTTTGCCGGCCCGGTCGAGACCACACTCCGGCTCTGACGGAGACCTCAAGAAGCAGGAGGCCAGCCTGCAGCAACCGTCCTTTGGAGCCGGAGGCCGAGCCTGCCCGGAAGTTCACCTAAGAAGAAGCGGGTGTAGAGCCGGGTGCTAGTCGGCTCCACCGACCACCGACAAACTCCGGCCACCTCCCCAGGCGGGCGTGGCCTGGGGGTCAGCGACCGTGGTCGCGCCTCGCATCAGCCTTGCCCGTCGCCTGAGGATCGCCTCCATGGCGCGGGGAGCCTCTGGGGCCACGGGGTGCTGAGGGCGGCCTCGACCATGCTTGGCGGAGGTCGGGCTCTGGCGGGCCTTTCCTTTCTCATGACCGAGAACCTTTCAGCGGAGCCATGGAGAAGAAGGAAAGCAAGAGATGGGCTGGAAGGGCAGCGTCGTTCCGTACTTATAGCGGGGAAGGCCAACCGTCGACCTCCATGACGCGGTAATCATGACCGCTTAGCATGCGAGGACTTGTCAATTCATGCGATTGTCGGCGTCATGGGAAAGTGGAAGCATACGTCCAATCAACCGCCCGTAGCGCTTGAGACCCCATGAGCTATTACCTACTCACTCACATTGATATCTATTGATGGGCATCTCCATAGCCGTTGATCGCCTAGTTGATGTGAGACTATCTTCTCCCTTTTGTATTCTCCACAACCACATTCTATTCCACCTATAGTGCTATGCCCATGGCTCACGCTCATGTATTGTGTGAAGATTGAAAAAGTTTGAGAACATCAAAAGTATGAAACAATTGCTTGGCTTGTCATCGGGGTTGTGCATGATTTAAATATTTTGTGTGATGAAGATAGAGCATAGCCAGACTATATGATTTTGTAGGGATAACTTTCTTTGGCCATGTTATTTTGAGGAGACATGATTGCTTTTTAGTATGCTTGAAGTATCATTGTTTTCATTTCAATATTAAACTTTTGTCTTGAATCTTATGGATCTGAATATTCTTGCCACAATAAAGAAGATTACATTGATAAATATGCTAGGTAGCATTCCACATCAAAAATTCTGTTTTTATCATTTACCTACTAGAGGACGAGCAGGAATTAAGCTTGGGGATGCTTGGTACATCTCCAACATATCTATAATTTTGATTGTTCCATGCTATTATATTATCTGTTTTGGATGTTTACGGGCTTTATTAAACACTTCTATATTATTCTTGGGACTAACCTATTGACCCGAGCCTAGTGCCCGTTTCTTTTTTCCCTTGTTTCAATGTTTGCATGAAAAAGAATATCAAGCGAGTCAAGCGGAATGAAACCTTGGAAAGTTATTTTTGGAGCAGGAAGCAATCCAGGAGACTTGGAGTGCCGTCGAGGATCAACGAGGAAGGCACGGCGCAGAGCGCGCCCACCCGGCGCCCTCCACCTCGTGGGGCCTCGTGGCTCCCGTGGCGTATTCTTCCTCCTATATATACCAGTATACCCTAAAACCTTGAACAGAATAGATCGGGAGTTCCGCCACTGCAAGCCTCTGTAGCCACCAAAAACTAATCGGGACCCTGTTAAGCACCCTGGGAGGGATCCATCACCGTGGCCATCTTCATCATCTCGGCGCTCTCCATGGCGAGGAGGAGTAGTTCACCCTCGGGGCTGAGGGTATGTACCAGTAGCTATGTGTTTTTCTCTCTCTCTCTCTCTCTCTCTCTCTCTCTCGTGTTCTTGAGGTGATCGATCTTGATGTATGCGAGCTTTGCTATTATAGTTGGATCTTATGATGTTTCTCCCCCTCTACTCTCTTGTAATGGATTGAGTTTTCCCTTTGAAGTAATCTTATCGGATTGAGTCTTTAATGATTTGAGAACACTTGATGTATGTCTTGCAGTGCGTATCTATGGTGACATTGGGATATCACGTGATTCACTTGATGTATTTTTGGTGATCAACTTGGGTTGCCCATGAACCTATGCATAGGGGTTGGCACATGTTTTCGTGTTGACTCTCCGGTGGAAACTTTGGGGCACTCTTTGAAGTACTTTGTGTTGGTTGAATAGATGAATCTGAGATTGTGTGATGCATATCGTATAATCATACCCACGGATACTTGAGGTGACATTGGAGTATCTAGGTGACATTAGGGTTTTGGTTGATTTGTGTCTTAAGGTGTTATTCTAGTACGAACTCTATGATAGATCGATCCAAAAGAATAACTTTGAGGTGGTTTCATACCCTACCATAAGCTCTTCGTTTGTTTTCCGCTATTAGTGACTTTGGAGTGACTCTTTGTTGCATGTTGAGGGATAGTTATGTGATCCAACTATGTTATTATTGTTGAGAGAACTTGCACTAGTGAAAGTATGAACCCTAGCCTTGTTTCAATGCATTGCAATACTGTTTTATTCAGTTTTATCAATAGTTACCTTGCTGTTTTATATTTTAGATTACAAAACTTTTATCTACCATCCATATTGCACTTGTATCACCATCTCTTCGCTGAACTAGTGCACCTATGCAATTTACCATTGTATTGGGTGTGTTGGGGACACAAGAGACTCTTTGTTATTTGGTTGCAGGGTTGCTTGAGAGAGACCATCTTCATCCCTCGCCTCCACGGATTGATAAAACTTAGGTCATTGACTTGAGGGAAATTTGCTACTGTCCTACAAACCTACTGCACTTGGAGGCCCAACAAGCGTCTACAAGAAGAAGGTTTGTAGTAGACATCAAGGCGATGGGGCGAGTTCAGTTCG
>JAHIAM010001751.1:0-50222 GCA_021605205.1 Aegilops longissima
AGGTAATCCATGAATATATAGTTCATCGGCGAGAGAAGGTGGCTGGAGCATTGGTTAAGCGAAAGACATGGCGGTGTACTCGTATGAACCATAACGAGTCACAAATGCGGTCTTAGGGATATCCTCCTCACGAACACGGATCTGGTGGTAACCCAACCTCAAGTCGAGTTTGAGAACAGCGGCGAACCAGCCAGGTTGATCATAAAGATCATTGATCGAGGAAGGATACTTATTACGAATGGTAGCTTGATTTATAGGGCGGTAGTCTTGAACCAATCGGTTTGTCCCATCCTTCTTCTTGACAAAGAGAAGGTGCTCCCCAAGGAGAGCAACTTGGGCGGATGAAACCGCTTTGAAGAGATTTGTCGATTTCCTCCTTTAGCTCAAGGAGTTCATCGGCGGCATCTTGTAGGGCGCTTGGCTATAGGAGTGGTGCACAGTTTCAAGTCGATGGCGAATTGACAGCCCTAGCGAGAGGAATCCTGGAAGTTCTTGAGGAAAAGAGCGTCTTGGAAATGCATAAGCAGCAGGGAATGTTTTCAATTCCCTCGAGGGTGCGGCGTTCAATGCATTCAATGCATAGAGCCTTGCCTCGGCATTTTGAACAGAACGAGCATTGTAACTTACGATTTCATCGAAGGGTGCAGCAGATGGGCCGGTCTTAGTGGGCATAAGCGATTGTGGCGCGTATCGCTTTCAACCAATCCATCCCCAAAATGAGGTCGATGCTACAAGACTTTATACGATAGGAGAGACAAGGAATTCCATTCCTTGATTTCCAACAGGGGCGTCGTTGCAAATCATGGAAGTCCGACATTGGCCAGCGGGGTGTGTACTAATAGTGAAGCATTCATGTCTTAGCTTTTAAGGCCATGCATGAATGCAAAATCTTGAGACATGAATGAATGTGATGCTCTGAATCGAATAAAAGCAGATCACAGTCTGAATTTCAGAGTGTACCCATCACGATGGTGAGGCTGGTCTTGAGCTTCGTTCGAGTTCAACGTGGTTGGCTTTGAGCTTGCCCATAAGACTTGCCGGTGTTGTTGCGGTTACGGTTGTTTCCACGGACCGGTTCTTTGGAAGGGCGGTGATTACAGTTCTGGTTGCATTCTCTATGCGGTGCCTGGCTGTCACTTTGAAGCATAAGCCATTATTGGGAGTGGGAGCAGGAGCTTGGGGTGGTGGGCTGGAAGCTTGGCTGCTTAGTTGTGGCGAGGGCGAGGTGTAGCATAGATTACCTTTGAAGCGGATGCATTGAGCTGGTACATGCTATTGGGAATCCATATCTTGCGCCTGCGAGGGCGGGCCGAAGATGAGCGGTGTCGCAGTTGCGCTTTGTTAGAGCTCTGGTATTCCTGCGAGACCAGTTTCGACATTGATAGCTTTGTTCACCAAGGTGGCGAAATCAGCAAAATCGTGCACTAGAAGTCGAGCTTGATGTCGACTTGAAGTCCGTCACGGAACTTCTCTTGTCTGCGTGCATCGGTTGCAATATCCTCTTGACATAGCGAGACAAGTCCAGAACTCTCGTTGATAAACTATGATCTTGTTGCCTTGGGTGAGTTGCGGAACTCACGCTTCTTCGGTCCATGACCCCTTGAGGAATGAAGCGGAGCGCGGAAGGCAACTGGAAGTCAGCGGTGATGAGTGTCCCAAGCTGGCGAAATCTGACGGTGGCTGTCCCACCATTGAGCTGCAGGTCCCTTGGGAAGAAGGAAGCAAAGGTGACATAGCTGGCGGGGTACATTAGCAGACTCCATCTCATAGGTGATGTCACGGGCGATCCTTGACATCCGATGGCTGAGTTGAGCTGCGGTACCTGTTGGGGTTGAGCGTATGAATTCTGCGAGTTGTTCCGTTTGAGTCTTTGGTTCATATTGGGCGAGGCGAGCCATCATATTCTCCATGGTGGCGATTCATCTCGAGCTGTTGGATCATACCAGCCATGTACTCGAGGCGGTGGTGGAAGGTTGGCACCACGACCACGACCTGCTGGCCTAACCATCCTGCTATTATATAACGAGGGTAGTTCAGCATTTGAGAAGATAAGCAAGAGACAAGAATCATTCATGATGAAACACGCATAATGAAAGTAGCATGATGGAAACTACATAGTAGTTGGCATATCTTACAAAGGAATCATGCATAGAGTTGATACATAGAGTCGATTACATAGACTACTACATCATAAGGCGACCTTGAGGCTCATGGCGAATACATCAAACACTAACAAGCAAGTCTACATCAGTCCAGCAGTGATGCTGCGGAGGTATTTGTAGCTTTGAAAGCTGGTAGTCTTGGCGGTGGATAGTCCTCCACGTCGGTGACACGAGGGCAGCGGATACTCAGGTGCTGAATCCGGCGTCCGGTGGCGAGGAAAGGGCCAAGTCTTGGAGAGTAGCCTCCCGTCAGCCAACCAACACCACAGGGCATCACGGTCTGGCGGGGTAGATCGCGAGCAGCAGCTCTCGGAGCGGACAAAGGGTGCATCAGCGTCGAGCCGCAGTAGAGAGTCTTGACGGGTGATGTACAACTCGTGGCGAAAAGCTCGGTTAGCTCGATCCAGCCCATCGGCATGCGAGAACAAAGTTACGATGGTGGAAAAGCTCTCTGGTAGCGATGGTGTAGGCAGCGGTGTAGTAACCCTCCTCACCAACATCGAGGCAGCGATAGCAATGTGCACGAAGGGGAGGTGTCCAACTCTCGATACTACTGCGAAGGCGTGTCGGTGCGGCATAAGCAACATCGTGGACTGCCATATCGATGGTCACTCCAACACCATGTGCGGTGTGCGGCCGCGATAGTGGACTCATACTCCCGAGTAGAGGTGGGCGATGGCAGTCTTGCTCTGGTTGTAGTCTGGTACTCCTCATAGGCGGTGTACTCGGGGTGCGGCGATAACCGGAATAGGTCATCATCTCGGCTAGCACGCGGAGTGATCCCGAGCACCAATGGCCGTCGTGTGGCGCCACGACCTGCCTCGTGGGTTCCATCGAAAACAAAGGCGTTTCAAAGGAGTCAAATGGCGAGGTGGAAATTGTTCAAATACAATTCCAAAAACAACTAAGGCTATATCCATCTTGGGGTGAATGCGGTCACGGGATCCTAGTGATAGTTAGTAAAATCGTTTAACCCGAGTAGAAGAGTTGAGCCCCGAGTAAAGGTCGAGGTAAAAGATCCTAATACCACCCGATGGCGGCGTGTGCCCATAAGACACACAGCCATGTTAGTAAAAGTTTTGCAATGTCTAGACTGGAAGCTTGACCAAGGAGTGTGGAAGGGGATTCCTTGAGGCGGTCGGCTCGATACCAACTTGTGGCGCCCTCGATTCAATCGTACACTAATCATGCACGCATAAATGTATGCGATCAAGATCAGAACTCACGGGAAGATATCACAACACAACTCTACAAATAAAATAAGTCATACAAGCATCATAATACAAGCCGGGGCCTCGAGGGCTCGAATACAAGTGCTTTCGATCATAGGCAAGTCGTGGAAGCAACAATATCTGAAATCTGGACATAAGTTAAACAAGGTGCCATAAGATGGCTAGCACAAAGCTGGGATCTGGTCGAAGAGGACAGGCCTCTGCAGGATCCTCCTAGGTCCTCACAGTGGTCGTCGTGGGCTGCTGCGTAGTAGTAGGCGCCTCCGGAGTAGTAGTAAATGCGTGGCGGTGGCGTCTGGATCACAGGCTCCATCGTCGATAGCGACAATCGAGTAGAGATAGGGAAAAAGGGAACAAGGCAACCGTGAGTACTCATCCAAAGTACTACTTAAACAAGAACTACACTACATATGCATGGATATATGTGTAAAGGCCATATCGATGGGTGAGCTGCGAGAAATGCGAGAATAGAGAAGGCCTAGTCCTAGCGAAGACTAGCATCTTAGGAATCCACCATCTTGCAGCAAACAAGAGGAGTAGAGTAACATAACTTAAAGTAGCAGTAGTGTTATCAACCTCGGCGAGAGATCCTTTCTCGACTCCTGCGAGAAAGAAATCCGACCATACTATCCGATTATCATCACAATCAAAGCTCATATCCATGTCTCATCTCAAGTAACCAGTTCTAGTTGTATCGATCGGGATACAACTCCAAGTGTCCGTTACCGTGGGACAGGCTATCGATAGATGTTTTCTTCCCTGCGAGGTGCACCAACTTACCCACCACGCTTCGCTTAACTCGGCGGACACACTTTCCGGTCATGCCGGCCTCGGTCAAACAATCGCCGCCCGACCTAGGAAGCAATAGAAGCCATGCCGCGGACTAAACCTATGCCCCGGGGTCATGGGCCATCTCCCGGGAACTCACACTGCGTTCGAGGCGGCGGAAGCAGACCTAGCCTAACAGGCGTTCAGCCCAATCCGGCGTAGCCGCTCCGTAATGACGTCTAATAAGCCGGGTGATGTATCTGTGAGCGCCCATACTTAGCCCACGTGATGGTTAGTGCTATCGGGCGAGGCCCCTCGGATCAAATATCCAAATCGTAGTGGATTAGGGCAGCGGTAACAAGCGAGACTCACGAAGATGTGACCCGTTGCCCGTCTCGAGGACTTGCGGCAAGGGCTAGGAATGCCAGCCACGCCTCGTAATTATCTCGCGGGCACCCTCGAGTCAACCGTCTCCACATCACTGCCAATTAAGCACAGCAGGTACCCTCGAGGTCGACCCGTCTTTCCAAATACGATGGTAAAGTCAAGTAACAGTGAGTCCAAACATCAAGGGAAAACACGAGGAATCACCCGTGTGTATTCCACTCAATGTAGTCATCAAGGTGAACATAAGAGGATTCACCCTCGAGGTCCACACTTGAGGGTTGCCTGACAGTCGTGTCGGAAGTGGTTAAGAGAAATCACCCTCGATGACCTGGCAGGATAACTATACTCTGAGGTTAATATCGGAAGTCTTTGCGGAGGTTTCACCCTCGGTACTCGATAGTAACCTAGTAGTGTCGAGCAACTAAGGGGAGTGATGTGCGGTGTCGGGGCCTGGTCTCGATCCGTTGATCGGGTCTTCAATGATGAAGCGAGGGCAACAAGGACAAGGTGGGGGTCAGCGATGGGTCTCTAACCAACCTATACTAAGCGGTTTAGGATAAGCGGTGAGGTAACAATAGCAGGTTACAATAAGCAGGCTATACAGCAGAATAGGAGCAACAATAACGGTAGCAAAATCTAGTGCAAGCAATAAGAGAATGGAATGGGCGATATCGGGATGATCAAAGGGGGCTTGCTGGTTGCTACGGCAAGAGAGAGGATCGTCGACCTTGTGGTCGAGCGGCGCTGCGGCGTCGGTCTCGTAGTCTACCGAAGAGAAGAGGGAAGAAACAATGAATACCGATAACGGATGCAAAGCGATGCATGACATGCCAAGAAGCGAAGCTAGGCGTGCCCTAACGTGGTAAGAAGAATCTTGGTTTAGGGAAGCATCAGGAAGTTATCCGGTTAGGACGTCTGTCATCTGAGATGAACCGGAGGAAAGTTCTGGTTCGATAGGTTAGAGGCGTGCGGTGGGCCGAGCAGATGCATATCCGGAATCGTCTCGTCGTTACGAGCAACTTTCATGTTGAAAAATTTTAATCAAGACTCACAGTTAAAAGTTATAATTATAAAGGTTTTATTAATTTCTGGAATTTTAATTAATTAATTAATTAATTTGAAAAGCATTTATGACATCGGCATGAGGTCATCTTGGCGTCATCGATAGCGAGGGTTGACTAAGTCAACCTGCAGTCAGAGTCCCATGTCATTCACTAAGCCTAATTAACCTAATCGGGGTTAATTAATCTTGAGTTAATTAAGTTAACTAATGATTAGTAATAATTAATCCGAGGATTAATTAGTTTAATTAATTACAATTAATTAGCTAATGATTAGGTTTAACTAATCGAAATTAATTAGATTAATTAATTATTCAATTAATTAATTAATTAGTTATTTAGTTAATTAGTTTAATTCATTTTAATTCATTTTTAGTTTACATTTAATTAAAACATACTTTTAACGTTTTTTGGGGTGGGGCCCCTAATCGTGCTCACGTGGCGCAAGCAGGCCAGGCGCTTGTGAAGTGCGGGTGCCGCCCGATTCGAACCTGACCCGGCCCGGGTCGAGGCGGCGACCACCGAGGCGGACAGGCGTGAGGCGGCAAGTGGCGGCTCTGGCGCGCCCAGCCGTGGCGACTGCGGTGAGGCGACAGGAGGCAGTGGCGGGGCTCGGAGAAGGGGATCGGGGGCCAGTCGGAGGCGGAGGAGGCGCCCGAGCAGGGGAGGAGGGCCTTGGGGCTCAGGCGGTCCTTGCAGTGGCGTCACCGAGGGAAGAAGGAAGGGAGTCAGGCGCGGTGGGGGTATGGCCGCGGCCTTGACCCAGACCTGTGTGAGTCTTGTAATAGGAGCTCGTCCAGGGTGGTCGAACACGACAGGTGATGAGGAAGGAGGAGGAGGTCGAGGCTCACGCAGGCGGTCTCGGGCGCGTGCGTGGAGGAGGTCGAGGTGGGCGTCGGGGCTGGCGCAGGCGGCAGGGAAGGCCGTGAGTGGAGGAGTCAATGAGGTCAGGCGTCAGGCGCCGAGGCCGGCCCGGAGGCCTTGACATCGCCCGGGCTCGGTGGGGCGCGGAGGAGGAGGCGTCCAGGCGGTGTGGAGGAGGAGGAGGAGGGAGGCGGGGCGGGGGGGGGCGAGGGATCGCCCGGCCAGGGGAAGCGATCGGTGGCGCCCTGCCGATCCAGATCGGGTCGGGGACGAGGTGTGGGCGAGGGAAGAGTGGGGGCGGTTGGGGACTAGGGTTTCCCTCGGGGATAAGGGAGGGGGTGGCCGGCTGGGCAGCTGGTGGCCCGAGGAGGAAGGAGATGGGCCAAGGGGAGTGGGGAGGGGCGGTGCATTTGGGCGGTGGGGTTTATCCCCCTCCAGTTATTATTTTTTTTATATTTATTTTGTGAGAAGCGAAACCACGATTAGTTAAATAGCAGAACAGGGGGTTCTTGTTGCAAAAACCATCCAGGCGTTCTGACCTCCGTCGTCCTTCTGCACCTGACCAAGGTCGGCGTCTTGTGAGGGGTTGGGCGGCGGGTGCCTCCTCGTCGTCGTTGTCATGGATGGCGGCGCGCCCTCCTCCGTCCATGGCGTCGGCGGCGATCGCCTCAAGCGCGGCTGGCGCTCCATCGCTTCATGGCGTAGCCGCCTCCATACCGAGGTGGCCTCGTCGGCGGCAGCCATGGCCTCATCTTCTTCTTCACGGGAGCAAACCCGGCTCGGTCTTCGACGACGCAAGCGGGAAGAAGAAGGAGAGGGCGCCGCCCGCAGTGCGTCATGGCGGCGTCTCCTGCGACTCCGGCTTGGCCAGAGGCGGGCGCCGGCGGCCGGAGGAAAAACGAGCCCGGCAGCGAGAGTCGCCGTCTTCATTCTTGCGGCGTCCGAGAACTACAGCGGGAGAGAAGGGCGAAGCGCTGGATACTCGAAGCGGCGTGTTGCGGGCCTCGATGTGCTCGAGACCACGCCGAAATGCGGCGAACACGCCCACCATTCGCGCAGCCCGTTGAAGTTGAAGCGGCCGCGGGGTAGGACGCCGTTTGTGGAGGCGACCTGGTCAGCGTGGCGGCGGTCGAAGTACATTGTCCATAGCGTGTGGCTGTCGGCGGCGTACCTCGGCCCGTTCCGCTTCTCCTCCGACAGCGACGAGCGGATGCGCGCTATCTCGGCGCGTGGTTCAGCACCGATGGGCGCCGGGGGCACTGGGCCGCCGCCGGCGCTCAGCCTCCACGAGCCCGACACCCGCATATCCTGGGGTGCCAGGTAGTCAGCCTCGTAGAGGAGGCGTGCCTCGTCCTCGCGCAAATGGCGGCGGCTGAAGCCGTTCGCCCCTACACCGTCGCCTGGGAAGCGCTCGGCCATTGCCTGTCGACGGGGGAGAGAGGGGGAGAGAGGGGCGTCGTAGAAGTCGACGGCGAGAAGGGGCGAGAGGGGCGTCGGTGGCGAGGGCTTGTGCGTCCACCGGCAAGGGAGGTCGGCTTTTATAGCTGCGGACGGGCGACGAGAGGGCTGCCGCCGTGTGCCGTGTGGCGGGAGCGGGGCCTCGCCAAGCCGGCAAAATATGGACTTACAGGGGCCTTGTTGGGCGATTTTTCGGCCTTGACAATAAAAAAGGCCTTGGATGACTTATTGGGGGCGCGGCTGAAGATGCTTTTAGACTTGTGCTTTCTTTGAGAGTGACCAGAGCAAAATAGTTATTGCGTTCCCTTTTGCAAACAAATTACATGTACGTGCTCGATGGGTACAAGGATAAAATAATAAGCGTATGAGCAGACATGATCTCCATGCAAGTAATTTGGGCGGTGCATGTACTGGTCCAGTGTTGCACCCATATGCCGACCTATATGCACGTACGGCGTGGAGCTGCCCGATGATTAAGGATCTATGCCGTGGGGGTGTTTTACTCTTTTTACGGCTATCAAGCTATGGTAGTTCCGCCGACCAAACCTTTACTTACAGTAAAAAGGACGTGTGCTGTGCAAATGCAAAGTTGTCACTATACTCCTGCTCGCATTTCCCAAAAGTGTTGTATATACTATCGGACAGCAATTATCTCGTTTGTCGACGTTGGCTGTTCTGTCAACACCAAATTTCAGTCACTTTTGACCGTTACATTAGAGATAATATTATTTTAAACAACAGTTGTCCAGCCAACAGGTTCCTCCAAGAGAGATACTATTAGAGGGCAAAGTACTCCTACTACTTCCGTCTCGGTAAATAAGTCATTCGCGTAGTTCTAGCTCAACGATTTAACCATCTAAATATGTATTATATGTGACAAAAAATATATATTTAGAAACCACATCCGTGTAGAAATCTAGTAATATATTTTTCATGACATATAACACATATTTAATTCCTCGAATCGATGACATAGAACTACGCGAATGACTTATTCACCTAGACGGAGGTAGTACTCCATCAACACGCACTAAAGCTCAAGATCAACCACACGAAGGACAAAGTTTTCACTCCGTAAATGCACTGGGTCGCGGATAGGCGGGACCAGCACAACGAGAGACCTACATTTATTGCCCGTCGACTGACACAAAGGAAACTTTTCATTGCCAGTCTCAGCCTGCGTGGCTTGATCATCGTTGCTGCGCTACTCGACCATCCTCTAGGCCTAATCATGCCCTCACTCACACATCTTAAATGCCATGTCAGGCCAGTAGTTGCCTGAGTCACCTAAGACTGTTCCTCTGAGTTCACAGAAAATGTTACACTGTTCAGTACGTACGCCATATTTTCCAAAATATTTGAAATTTTGACTTCTTCAAAGCATGTGAATAAGTTTACAGAAAAAATTACTAATACCCACAACACACAATATATAGAGTATAAAAATATACTTTAAGATGAATCTATTAAAAATAATTTGATATTATAGATGTTGATATATTTTGTTATTATAGACTAGGGCAAATCCTATAAAGGTTAAGCAGGACAAACCTAGAACATCAAATATTTTAAGGCGAAACCAGTACTTTTTTAGAGAATGTTAAGTACATACTTAACAGTGCTATTATATTTTTCTGTTATATATTTTGTTCTTTATTTTCTGTATTAATTTCAAGTCAGAAGAACATGGCAGTTCTTCAAACCAAGTTTACTTCCTCTAGTTTTTTTTTGGCGAGAGCATCAATCATGGCAGCACAGCAAACACTAAAGGTAATAAAAATTACAACTAGGTCCATGAACTACCTAGCGATGACTACGAGCACTGGAGCGAGTCGAAAGAGCGTTGCCGTCATCGCCTCTCCCTTAGAGGAGCCAGATAAACCTTGTTGTAGTAGACAGTCCGAAAGTCATCGTGCTAATTAAGGCTCAATGGACCAGCGCACCAGAGCATCAAACATCAGCAATAAAGAGAGTTGTAGATTGAAAAGATCAAATATGTAACCACACGAACGAAGACGAACAAAAACTGGATCCAAATAGATCCATCGAAGACTAGCACCGACCGACTCCCGCAAGATCTGGCGGAGAAACACCTCCAAACATCCTCTTTTTTTGCAGGGAACTTGTGAGAGCTTTATTCAACGAAAGCATTCACCGAACAATCCGCCAACAGGCTACTGATCAGGAAGTTTGGAGTAGAGTCTAACCAGCTATCGGTCACTGTAAGCGTCAACCCACGCTTAGTACAGAGATGTGCAGGACCATTTGCTGTTCTTATTACATGTTGAATAGTAAAAGACATAAAACTAGGAGCTAGCTCTCCAATTTCTAACAGAATAGGTGCTATCATCGAGCGATCGGTGTAGCGAGAGTTCAGAAGGTTAGCTGCCTCTAGGCAGTCGGTCTCCATGATCACATGCGTGTAGCCTTGAAGTGTAGCAAAATGGCCCTTCCTTGGTATAAGAGCCTCGCAATTAGAGGATCGGTGGCGCTGGGCAGCTTACACCATGCACCCTTGAATCCCGAAGAAGAGCGCGCGACACCCCATGAAGGAAATATGCCTAGATGCAATAATAAAGTTATTATTTATTTCCTTATATCATGATAAATGTTTATTATTCATGCTAGAATTGTATTAACGGAAGCGTAATACATGTGTGAATATATAGACAAGCAGTGTCACTAGTATGCCTCTACTAGACTAGCTTGTTGATCAAAGATGGTTATGTTTCCTAGCCATAGACATGAGTTGTCATTTGATTAGCGAGATCACATCATTAGGAGAATGATGTGATTGACATGACCCATTCCGTTAACAGCACACGATCGTTTAGTATGTTGCTATTGCTTTCTTCATGACTTATACATGTTCCTATGACTATGAGATTATGCAACTCCCTTTTACGGAGGAACACTTTGTGTGCTACCAAGCGTCTGGCATGGCTGGGTGATTATAAAGGTGCTCTACATGTGTCTCGAAGGTACATGTTGGGTTGGCGTATTTGAGATTAGGATTTGTCACTCCGATTATGGAGAGGTATCTCTGAGCCCTCTCGGTAATACACATCACTTAAGCCTTGCAAGCATTGCAACTAATGAGTTAGTTGCGGGATGGTGTACTACTGAAGCGAGTAAAGAGACTTGCGATGCTTGAGATTGAACTAGGTATTGAGATACCGATGATCGAATCTCGGGCAAGTAACATACCGATGACAAAGGGAACAATGTATGTTGTTATCTTGATCGACCGATAAAGATCTTCGTAGAATATGTAGGAGCCAATATTAGAATCCAGGTTCGCTATTGTATATTGACCCGGAGACATGTCTCGGTCATGTCTACATAGTTCTTGAACCCGTAGGGTCCTTGCAACAACGTTACAATGGCAGTTTATTACGAGTTTATATGTTTTGGCGTCTTGAAGGTTGTTGAGTCCGGATGTGATCACGGACATGAAGAGGAGTCTCGAAATGGTCGAGACATGAAGATTGATATATTGGGCGACTATATTCGGACAGGAAGTGTTAGGAGAAGTTTCGGATAAAACCCGGAGTCACGAGAGGGTTATCGAGCCGGGGAACTAATGGGCCTCGATGGGCCTTAGTGGGAGAGAGAGAGAGAGAGGGGTGGCCTAGGGCAGGCCACGCACCCCTCCCCTCTAGTCGAGATTGGACTGGGAGGGGGCACCCTTCCTCTCCTCTCCTCTCCTTCCTTCCCCCTCTCCCTTTAGGTGGAAACCTACTAGGATTTGGAGTCCTAGTAGGACTCCCCTCTTGGGGGCGCGCCATAGGAGAGAGAGAGGGGTGGCCTAGGGCAGGCCACGCACCCCTCCCCCTCTAGTCCGAATTGGACTAGGAGAGGGGGGGCGGCGCCCCCCTTTCCCTCTCCCTCTCCCTCTCCTTCCTTCCCCCTCTCCCTTTAGGTGGAAACCTACTAGGATTTGGAGTCCTAGTAGGACTGCCCTCTTGGGGGCGCGCCATAGGGGGCCGGCAGGCCTCCCCCTTGCTCCTTTATATACGGGGGCAGGGGGGCACCCCAAAGACACAACAATTGATCTGTTTGATCTCTTAGCCGTGTCTGGTGCCCCCTCCACCATAGTCCACCTCGATAATCTGTGGCGGTGCTTAGGTGAAGCCTGCGTCGGTATAACATCAACATCGTCCTGCCTTGCGTCGTCTTGTGAAACTCTCCCTCAACACTCAATTTGGATTGGAGTTCGAGGGGCGTCATCGAGCTGAGCGTGTGCTGAACTTCGGAGGTGCGTCGTTCGGTACTTGATCGGTCGGATCGTGAAGGCGTCGACTACATCAACGCGTTGTGCTAGCAACCACTTTCGGTCTCACAGTGCGTGGAGAACACTCTCCCTCTCATTGCTATGCATCACCATGATCTTGCGTGTGCGTAGGAATTTTTGAAATTACTCGTTCCCCAACACTAACCCGCATTCTCATCATCTATATGGACAACAGCATCTGTGTTTATCTTTATATCACGAGTCATCGGGGTTGCCAACCGTAACTGGCAATGTTGAAGTGAGTTGCGGGGTAGCTCGAGATGGCTAGATCCTCTCGGATCCTCCTTACAAAAGCTGCAGGATCCCATCCTTCGGTCATGCATCGAGGCGATTGCGTGACATCGGATAGCCCACATCACGATTCTGAAGATCGCCCTTTCCTTGTCAAGAACCGGGAATCACAGACAATATCTCTTGTCCACGTTTGTGGGTGGGCGAGTAGATGAACATCAAAGAGCAATATTGCCTCCTCCGGAACCTGCGTGCATCTGGCGATTGCAACATTGCATGCTCCATATCCTCATCCATAGCAAGACAAATCTTGCATGTGCTAGTGTTCTAATGTGGCGAAACTTAAGAGTGCACTCATCGGGCAAGATGCCCTCAATACCCGCCACCAAAAACTCGACTTTAGGGACTACTTGAGTTTCAAATTGCATTCCACAACTGTTGTTGATCAATGAAGTGCGGTGATCTGCCCTCATCTAGAGCCAATCGCTCTTTTGATTCACTAGAGCTCGTCGCCGATTTAACAGAGTAAATGCCTGAATTCTCATGTGCCCAAGGAATGAAGTCTTCACCACTAAGCAGCCCGCAATGAGGATGTTTAATATAGCTCTTTGCGTGCAGTGCGATGAAAGTCCCTCGACTAGCTCACATAGCCACATCCATGTTGGAAATATGCCCTAGAGGCAATAATAAAATGGTTATTATTATATTTCTTTGTTCATGATAATTGTCTATTGTTCATGCTATAATTGTGTTATCCGAAATGCGTAATACATGTGTGAATACATAGACCACAACATGTCCCTAGTAAGCCTCTAGTTGACTAGCTCGTTGATCAAGAGATAGTCATGGTTTCTGACTATGGACATTGGATGTCATTGATAGCGGGATCACATCATTAGGAGAATTATGTGATGGACAAGACCCAATCCTAAGCATAGCACAAGATCGTGTAGTTAGTTTGCTAGAGCTTTTCCAAATGTCAAGTATCATTTCCTTAGACCATGAGTTGTGCAACTCCGGATACCATAGGAGTGCTTTGGGTGTATAAGCGTCTGGCGTGGCTGGGTGGCTATAAAGGTGCACTACGGTATCTCAAAAGTGTCATTGGGTTGCACGAATCGAGGCTAGGATTTGTCCTCCGTATGGCGGAGAGGTATCTCTGGGCCCACTCGGTAATGCATCATCATAATGAGCTCAATGTGACCAAGTGTTTGGTCACGGGATCATCACATTCTGATGCGAGTAAAGTGACTTGCGATAGCGAGATTGAGCGAGGTATTGGGATACTGGCGATCGAGTCTCGGGCAAATAGCGTACCGATTGACAAAGGAAATTGTATCACGGGATTGATTGAATCCTCGACATCGTGGTTCATTCGATGAGATCATCGAGGAGCATGTAGAAGACCAACATGGGTATCGAGATCCGCTGTTGGTTATTGCCGGAGATGCGTCTCGGTCATATCTGCGTGTCTCCAGAACGTAGGGTCTACACATAAGGTTCGGTGGCGCTAGGGTTGTAGAGATATTAGTATCGGTAACCCGAAAGTTGTTGGTCCGGATGAGATCCCGACGTCACGAGGAGTTACGGAATGATGCGGAGGTAAATATTTATATATAGGAAGTCAAGTTTGACCATCGGGAAAGTTTGAGGGTGTCGGTATTGTCTGGGACCACGGAAGGGTCGAGGTCCACCGGTGGGGCCACCTATCCCGAGGGCCCCATGGGCTGAAGTGGGAGGAACCAGCCCCTAGTGGGCTGGTCTGCATTATAGGCCTCCCAGGCGCCTAGGGCAGGAAACCCTAGGGATGGGGCGCCCCCCTTGGCAGGGGGCAAGCCACCCCCTTGTGCCGCCGCCCCTTGGAGATTGGATCTCCTAGGGTGCGCCCCAGGGGCCTATATATAGTGGGGGGGAGGAGGGCAGCCGCACCTAGCCTGGCGCCTCCTCTCCCTCTCAACACCTCCTCCTCCTCCGTAGAGCTTGGCGAAGCCCTAGAGATCCCAGCTGCATCCACCACACGCCGTCGTCTTCTTTGGATCTCCATAAACCTCTCCTTTCCCCTTCTGGATCAAGAATGAGAGGCGTCTTCCCAACCGTACGTGTGTTGAGCGGAGGTGCCGTCCGTTCGGCGCTCGGTCATCGGTGATTTGGATCACGGCAGATGCGACTCCATCAACCCGTTCTCTTGAACGCTTCCGCTCGCGATCTACAAGGGTATGTAGATGCACTCCTCTCTCTCTCTCTCTCTCTCTCTCTCTCTCTCGTTGCTAGATGACTCCATAGATTGATCTTGGTGATGCGTTGAAAATTTTAAATTTCTGCTACGATCCCCAACAGTCCAATTGCGTGTGTCAATCAAATCGCTGACCATATGAACTGTCGTGTTCACTGGACGTAGCAATGGAGCCATAGTTATAGTGGACGCAATCCACTTATCCTCCCATAATGATATGGAAGTTCCGGTACCGACTCGCTTCAGTAGCCCCACTTGCAATGCTTCTCGTCCTGCAATGATCGCCCTCCAAATAGCGGACGAAGACTTGGGTACCGAAGCATCACTACAAAAAAAGACACATCCGTGACATTTTGGGCTGAGCAATTTTTTACATCATACATATGACACTTCTATAGCGATAATTGTGACAAAACCGGTATCATCATAGATGTGGTGAGCTCCTACTTCTATGACAAAAAATCATGGCGAGAAAATGGGCTTTTCGTCTGGGCGGGCGAGCGCAGCTGCATGACATTCTTTGGGCCGTCCATGTGGAAAAAACCGTGGTAGAAGCGAGGGAGAAAATTTGGAAGTTCCGGTTACGGTGGGAGGTCGGGGCGGCGGCAGCGTGTGTCGCGAGGCGTTGGCTCTAACTGAATCCGGCGGCGTTGGGCTCTAAGTGAACCCGGCGATTGCACGGCAGCTCTGGCGTTCTTGAACCCGGCGATCGATCAATGGCTGATTGCCCGAACCCGATGGGCGATTTCTTCGCTCTGCTGCTAGCGAAGCCGATCGATTGGATGAGCGATGGCGTTGCGGGGGGGGGGGTTGGATGAGCGGTGGCGGTGGCGTTGCCTCGGATGAAACGGGACCCGTGGTGTGGAGGCTGGATGAGCGATGAAGCGGTGGAGGGGTGGCCGTGGAGGGTGGTTGAGCAGGACCCGTGGTGTGGAGGGCTAGATGAGCAGTGAAGCGGTGGAGGGTGGTTGAGCGATGGCGGTGGAAGCGGTGGAGGCTGGATGAGCGAGGGCCCGTGGAGGTGGAGGAGGTCGGCGGTGGAGATGAGCGGTATCCGTGGAGTCCGTTTTGCGATGCGCCACACCCTCCCGATGAACAGGACCCCGTTTGACCTTAGAGCTCCAACACAAGTCCGTTTAAATCCGTTTTGCGATCGCCACACCCCTCGATCAATAGGACCCCGTTTGACCGTGGGAGGTCCGTTTCATCCGTTCTTGATGCGCCACCCTCCCGATCAACGGGACCCCGTTTGGCCGTAGGAGAGTCCGTTTCCTCCGTTTGCGATGCGCCCTCCCTCCGATCAACGGGACCCGTTACGAATGTAGGAGAGTCCGTTTCCTCCGTTGTGCGATGCGCGAGCCTCGTTTCCATCGCTGTTCGTCCAAGCCCTCCCGATGAACACGACCCGCATTCCGTTCCGACCCAGCGGTTGGCTCCCCATGAACACGGCGGCGACACTGTTTCTCCGTTCCGACCCAGCCTTATGCGTGTCGTGGTAGGCATTAAATGACCCGCCGTATGTACACATACGTGGCCGTATTTTCTTTCTTGCACCTGGTGCGCTATACATGCGTGTACATGCTACGTGTGCGCCTCTACTACGACGCGTGTGCGCCTCTACATCGACCGGTATATATGCATTACCGTTCGCGACCAGAATGACAACGCTACGTGCGCCGACCGGTGGGTCCCGGTATCGAGCACTTCCTTGCCGGCAAAGATGTAGCTGGTGGGTCCCGGCGATTAGGGGGTGAATCATTTGTTTTTTTGCCGGACGCACTTCCTTGCGTGCGAAGATGTAACTGGTGCGTCGGCGATCGAAACATTTTTTGTGAAATCTGGTGGCCCGTCCGGTGGGTCCCTGCCGTCAGTGGAGGAATAATTATTTTTGCGTAAGGAGGCACTTCCTTGCGGCGCCGTGGACCCAGTGTCAGCCTCTCCGCATAGTACTCTTCCGATGGAATTGATTCGTTGACCACATTGACCACGCCCGGCAAAGAGCACCACGGCGGTGGGCGGCAGCAAGGCCTAGGAAGGGGCGGCGTGGAGCAGAGAAAGATGTAGCGGTGGATGCCGCGAAGAGGAGTATGAGGTGAGGCTGCGTCGCATTGAGAATAACATGGGGTGTGGGTGAGTAGAGGGATGGCACGGCGATGGTGGGAGTAGTAGGGGCGGTGAGGCCTCCAGCGGCATCACAGCCCGACCACGGGAGGCGAGGAGCCTGCAGCACGACCGGCGCTGCTTTAGGCGGTTTGGAGCCACGAAACCCGGAGGTTGAAGAAGCACTCGGCCGTTGGATGGACATCGTCTGCAGTCCTTTGGAGCTAGAGTCGTTCATATTGACTAAGTTGACAAAGCCCTCCGTCCCGTAAACTTAGTAGGCCCACAAGTCAGCCTCCACCAAGGTGAGTCCCGGCTAGCGGGGGTATTCATTTTTGTGCGTAATAAGGAGGCATTTTGGTGGGTCGGTGGCCGATGGGGGAAGCGTTTTTCGCAAAATCTGAGACCCTTCGGTGGGTCCCAGCTATCAGTGGAGGAATCATTATTTCTTGGCGTAATAAGGAGGCATTTTTCGGTGTGGGCCCCTCTTGTCGGCCTCTTCCGATGGCTGTTGTTTGTTGACCATGTTGACCTCGGCCGAGAGCACAAGCAGGGGTGGGCGGCGAGGCCGAAGAGAACCACCGGGCCGTGAAGCCACCGCATGTGGATGCCTGCTGAGGGAGAATGGTGTTATTGGTCGTGAGGGTGAGGTGACATCGCCGAAAAATAACAGGATGTGTGGGTGGTTAGAGGATGGCTGGCGGCAGCATGGCCAGCCATGGGAGGAGGAAGCGAGGCAGTCCATGGCGCTAGTTTGGTAATTTGGGCAGGAAGATCAGAGATTGAAGAAGCACGGCAGCCATTGGATGGACATCCAACAGTCACTGCTGTGAGTTGACTAAGTTGACAAAGCCTTGCGTGCGCGTCAAAAAAAATTAGGACAGCATGATCGTCAACCTAGTAGGCCCAGAAGTCAGCCTCCAAATCTGTGGAAAACAGCATACAGCCCATTAGCCATTATTTTCAATAATTTACAATCCATTTGCTAATTCTTAAGGATATTTGAAGCCCATATTCTATTTATTAGCATTACAGACCATATATTCTGGGCACTGCTAAAAAATTCAACGAAATTTTGCATATTTCGGTGGGGTCCGATCTCTTTTAATCACAAAATTTTGAGTCACGTTAAAAATAGTTTTCAAAAAATTATATCAAAATAAAATTCAAAAAACAATTGTCCACAAAAAAAATGAATGAAATTTAGAATCTTAACTAGCAAGATGCCCGTTCGTTGCACGGAACATGAAGATGCATTTGTATGAGTAGTTTATCTTGTGGGAGAAAAGATGATATTTTAATGTAATTGCCAGTTGGCTTTGGTTTTATAAGAGTAAGTAGAAATCCTAAAAATGGTATTTTAATGCAATTGCGGTTGGCTTTGGTTTAAAATTTACAGCCCATTTCTTACAACTTATAGCCCGTTTTAAGGAAGCCCATTTCTTACTACTTACATCCCTCCTCGTCTTGAAAGATTTGCAGCCCAGAACTGAGAAAAACAAGTAGGCCTCGGTTTTGGTATTCTCCAAAAAAAAAAACTGGGCTAGCCAATTTCAGAAAGAAAAAATATATCAACTAGGCTCGTCATGTGCTTAATAAAAGCGTAAGCGTGGGCTAGACAGGCCACAGCCCCCGCATAGCGCGTAGTTGAGCTCCGTCTCTGAAACTGAAAAACAACTGGGCGAGCTGCTGGGTCCCTGGTGTTATCCGCTCATTGTGTAATTTTCTCGTTTATTGACTACATTGACAATGGCGTGGAACCTAGTTGTCAAACAATTAGGAGGAAGTATTTTTTGGCTTGTAATAGCTTGAGGCACACCTTGCGAAATGCAATGACCACAGTGGACCCCTCTTGTCAGCCTCTCCACGTCACAGTCATCTCTGATTCCTCTTGGTTGTTGACCATGTTGACAACGCCCAGACGGTGGCGGGCACAGCAGAGCTAACCAAAGGCGGAGAGCAGCCGAGGGCGAACAGCAGCCATGGAAGATCTTGGCGGTGTAGTGGCGGTGGAGAGAATCACGAGGCAACAACATGCAAGTCAAGCATACAAATGGTACAAAAATCCCAAGGATTAATTCTTCATCAAATTTTAGACAAAACCCGGATCGAACATGATAGTAACATCTAAACCAACCACTCTTTTTGCGAGTCACAGACAAATGGATCGGTCGATCCATAAAATCAACATCTGTGCAAAAAATTATTTCAGGATGTCTACAACTTATTGTAAATATAAGCGAAACACGTTTAGAAGCCCATTTGTCCACTGAAACTTCTTTTTTGTTGTTCAACATGTTAGTCGTGAGAAATCTCTTGATGTAAAAATTAAGCCTCATGGACAATAGTAACCTCGCGTTCAGCGGGAAGAATGTGACAAAGCTTACATTTGCACAGTTGGATGCATATCGTCCCATCGTTATTGTCCTCAAGCGAATGTCATGAGAACTGAGAAAATCCTTGTGCTTATTCATAGCGATTGGTTATATGTTTTTCTCCATGTGGTTCTCCCTAAGTAGACATGAAGATTGAAAGCAGTTAAGGTCTGAAAAAAGTATGTCGAAAGAGCGGCAACTGAGCGATTAATTCTAGTACAATTTATCACGGGCTTTCAATGTGCATGAAATCATCACCTCTATGTATAAATTCTCCGGAGATCGAAAGCAGCGCAGCAAGCCAATAATTATGTCGAGATCAAAACTATACATTATGATATATATGATCTTGGCGAATCCAAAGACATTGATAGGCTATCAATGGGCGAACTCTTCATTGAGCATATAACATAATATTAGTACCCAAAGTGTACTGCAAGATGATATAAAACTTATGCGCACAAATGGAAAATGCAGCATATGATGACAAATGTGTACATGATAATATCGGTACACTGAAAAAGTGAGGCCAAACACCAACTCCTTGTGATTATTAAGCGGGTCACGAATTACACCCAAGGTCTCGGTTTGGGCGCGAGAGGCGACATTTATTTCTGAAGGTGTACAACAACTATGAAGGAGCAACCTTTCAAGTGAAGGGCATCTTCGATGATGAGCTGCTGTCGTTTAAAACAAATTCAATGCTTTTAAGGTGAGGCAACTTTATTTGGAGATAAGCGATACGATTTCTATTCCCAAAACAATCGACCAAGCGCTCGAGGCAGAAGCAAGCTGGAGTGGATGATGTTGTCTTGATGAAGACCTCCGACGGATAAACCAGCACTAGCGGAAGTTTTTTAGTAGTGGGAGTCGAAGCATTTGTACCAGATAAATGCAGTAGATGGCACGAGGCGAAGGTGGCGGTGTGGAAGAGTAGGAAAACCGCCAAGATGGACAGCGGTGGTGTGGGCACGAATTTTGGTATGTTAGTGGTATGAAACTTTACGTGGTAATGGTAGAACTCAAACTGCTGGAGTTTCGAATTCGGGGATGTCGATAGCGTCCACCTTGCGGGTATGGACAGCGGTAGCTTGTCGGGATCTGAGAGGCATTGAGCAGGGCCTGCTGGTGAGAAGAGCGATGCCTCTGATGAGATCAAATTCAGGAAGGACAGATGTCGGCGGCGATCGAGATTGAGAAGCGCGGTGCGCCATAGAAGCAGCGCCAGAGTTGAGAGGACTTGTGTCGGCCGCAATCCTTGGTGGGAGAAGCGAGATGATCTCCTCAAGGATGGCCTTGGGAGATCGTGATCACGATCCACCGGAGATTCTACAGTTCCTCGGATCCGGGTGGGGGGGCTCGCTTCTCCCCCCCTACAGGGTGGGATCTACAACCCGGCGTCGCCCGGCTGAAACCTCATCTTCTTGGCCTGGGGTGAGCCGACTCCATTTTCCTTGTGGGCGTCGCGCCGAGCTCACGGGTTTGGCGAGTAGCAGAGGCGAGCCTAGTGGCGGTGCGAGTGGGGAAGAAGGAGGTTGGGGATTTACTGTAGGAGTGGAAGAAGAGGAGCATCGTTTTACATGCAGTGAGGAAGAAGGTGGCGGGGTTTTACGGGCGAGTGAGGAAGATTGGGGGGCGGGGGTGGGTGGGGAAGCAGGCGGAGAAGCGAGTTGTTCGTGTTTATAAGGCCATTGCACTAACTACTCGCTTTTTCAAAGAACCGCTCTCTTCTTTTGCGTTCTTGCATTGGAGGTGGCGCATGGGCTTGGTGGTTGGCCATGCATGCGAGGATGCATGTGCCCCTTGACCTTTGCATGCGCTGGTTTGTTACTAGGCCTATTTAATAGGGTGGTTATGGAGTAAATTAAGGAGATTTATTTTCTCGGTGTGCATCCACCAAATTAGAGGATGCGATCTTGGATCTGAACACTCACATTAAACTAACATTGGTAGAACAAAAGTTCAGCATGTCTATGCATCTCAATGATTCACCATACTATAACCAATATACAAAGCTGTGAGAAGGTGTGGAAATAAAGAAAATTGGTCGATGCTTCTCGAGCAAAGGGCCTCCTAGCATGCGGATTAATTTCTGGGCATGCTTGTTTCTACTCAATGTTGCGAGCACTTTGAGCATGTTGGCAACTCCACGCTAGCTAGCTGCCTCATTTTGCAATTGATCTTGACACATTTGCGGCAAACACATGAGGCAATAGAGATGACTCAACATGGGTTCATATTATGCAGTTCCTCGATATCATATTCATTGTCACGAATCTGAAAAGATAGGAAAACAGTAGCTATACTTAAGCGGTGTTGCAAAACAGTAGCACATATCAATAACTCAGCATGACAAAACACGATCATCTTGTGAAGGGATCTTGACTTGCTGAGGAAGATTACATATAATTTCATAAGTCCTTGGTTGATTTCCACCTCAATTTGCTTTGCTTGTTTGCTCCTCCATGCATGACAGGATCGTTCGCATACTTGCATTGATGAAGTCAGCGTCTGAATAAGCTAATTTCATCTTGCGGTGGTCATTGTACCTGAATTCACGAATGTAGGAGTACTGGAGCACCATGAGGTTAGGCGACAGCGGTAGATGCAGCCATATAAATTTTGTCTTGGGGCTACCAAAATTGAGGTTTGTATCCTTCCGTTATGAGAATTCTTCTTGAATTTGGTAGAATGTAATGACTTGTTCTTGTAGCGACCAGACCTCAAAGCAGTCGATCTACGTGCTCGGTGTCATCCTGGATCGATGTCTTGACACCACACGATACTCGAAGGATTTATAACGAGTAGCAATCACACACTTATTACAATCGAATGTCTCAAGAGAACTTAATAAAATAAATATGGCTTAAGGCCATCTAATAACGATAACAGCGGAAGGCTTGGAAGAAATAAGTGAGTCCATCAACTCCAGCGGCATCCTTGAGTGTAGAACCACAACCTATGCACCTTACTAAATAAATGCAGAAAAGTGCGCAACATGAAGCGTTGCAGCCAAGCAATTGACACATGGAATATCTTGGCAATGTAACACATAGAGAATAATGGAATGAATAGCCTATACTACATGCATATATGGCTGGTGGAAAGCTCTATAGTTCTGAGTTTTGCATAAAGCCAAATTTTCCCTCTTGCAAAGGAATAAATTTATTTAACTATCATGGTGGTTGTGAAACATTGAGAATGGTTGACACATTCTCAATCCCAATTAAAAGTACTCATTAACAAACCCAACAATATTAACTTAGAAGTAACATGATGAGATTCACATGATATCCAAGTACTAGATACTCAAGATGTCCATAACGGGGACACGGCTAACCATGATTAGTTTATACACTCTGCGGAGGTTTGCGCACTTTTCCCCACAAGACTCGATCGCCTCAGTTGGATTTCTCGCACCATATGATGTTTGAAAGCGGATGGCCGAGACATAGTCTTTCGAAGCACTAGCACCTTACTTGTGGGTAGACGGTACACCTACTTTCCCCTACATCGCTTGTCTACCCGTAAGAGTTAGCACAACAATCAACTATGCGAGCCCATAATGGCTTGTGGCTGCACGGAAGTTTCTAGTTTGAATAATCTCATGATCCCTTTGAGCACAGGTGGCGGTCCGAGAAGAAATCTGAGGCAAGTCTGATAGAAACCAGGTGCCTCAATCCACCCGGATGTGTGTTTAAGTTGCCACCTTAAATAAACCATTAATTAACAATCTCACATCTGTCATGGATACACTCACCCAATCCGTCTACTAGCATAGCATGGCATAATAAGCAAGCGTAAAGTAACTCCCAAAGGTTTGGTAATAAAGCAGGAAATAGGTACTACCTCATCTACTTCCCATAACCCACAATTTAATTAGATCCTAACCAAGCAAGTGTTTGAGGATAGATCTAATGCATAAAAACTGGGTATGAGAAGGGTATGATCAAAGTGTTACTTGCCTTAGCGATGATCCATGAAACCTAGAGACTCGAAAGTAACAGTGGCGCACTCAAGGTATTCTATCGAGACAAACAAACAAGCATACAATAAGTACTCATCTAATGCCTGGTAAAACTCAAATAGATCTAACCGGATAGTTCAAGTTAAGAACTCGGTTTGCAAAAGAATCAAATCAAACAAAGCAGCGAAAGTCAAGCGGCGGAAGAAAACAGCTTCGTTTTACTAATCTGGATCTAAGTCAAATTTTACAGAAGCAAAAACTTGTTTAAGTAGATTATTCGGAAGAGTGTTTGAGAGGAAACTCTAGGCGCTTGAATCGTCGATTCCGATAAGCGGCGAAAAGTTATACTAAAATGAAAATCGGATGCGGAATCGCGATCGGAAAAATAGCGGATTAAATCCGAGAAAAGAAAAAGCGACGAGCAGGTTAGCGAGCGAGCGTTAGTTAACTAAACTAATCTGACGAACTTCGTTCGTTTAAGCGAACTAGACGAGCGTCCCTAATTAACCTAAACCGAAAAAAACCGAAGAAAACCCGCTCGGTTTTATAAAAAAAAAAAAGCCGGAAAAGCAGGCGATGAACCTCGGGAGGTGGAGTCCGGCGGAGGTGGCTCGGTGGTGGCCAGCTCCGTGGCCTGTGTGTGCAGCCTTGTGTGGTCAGAAGCGGCGCTAAGGTTTTCTTCGAAGCGGGCGGGTGGTTGAGGCGGCTCGGTGGCAGCGCTTATAAAAGCGCCCGGCGGAGTCTCGCTCGAGACACTGACGATAAAATGATTCGTTTTTAAATAATTCTGCATGAAAAAAATAAAAAGAAATACTAAGCGGACTCCAAAATTCCCGAAATAAAATTTCCCGACTTCTAAAATCAAGCGGATTTAATGAACATTTATTTGGGGCCTAAATGCAATTTTGAAAAGCAGCGTATTTTCCTAAATTCAAATAAAAAGGCGAAAAACTCCAAAATAAAATCTTATTTGATTTTATTATTAAATCCTCATTATTTCTTTATTTTGTTAAAGTCATTTTATTCCCTCTCTCATATTTTGGTAGTAGGAATAATTGAAGATAAAATAATTAAAATCAAATGATCCTATTTTCAAAATCTGAGAAAACTCAAATATGAAAATAACGAAAATCCCCAACTCTCTCCGTGGGTCCTTGAGTTGTGTAGAATTTCTAGGATCGAGCAAAATGCAATGAAAAATATGATATGCAATGATGCTCTATGTATAACATTCCAAATTGAAAATTTGGGATGTTACAGTTCTTTGCATCAAACTTGCCTTTCCCCTGAGATTTGTTCTTGTTGTTTTGGGGCTGGTTGGGGTGGAAGTTCTTCTCGTGTACCATGTGGGCACTAGAAGCTCCCTCGGCGACCGAACACGTGTGTCTTTTGCTCTCGCCTTCTCCTCAAAATCAAGAGTGCTAATGAGATCCAAAGCAGAAAACTCATGTCTCTTGTTTTTTGGAGAAGTAGCAAAATCGTTCCACGAAGGTGGAAGCTTGGCAATGATGGTCCCGACAACAAATTTGTCAAAGCAACACACTTAAAGTACTCAAGTTCCTTAGAGTGATTGTATCTCATGAGTCTATTTGAACAACAGGCGCCATCAGTCATCTTGTAGTCGAAATTGCTCCATGACGTACAACTTCGTTGCCGGCCTTGAGGCCCCAAGCGTGGCCTCGGCGCAGCCCACATGTCTTTGCATTTGTCAAGCGACATATATGAATCCACAATGGAATCGTCAAGAACACTTTCGGCGAAGCGGCTTTGAAGAGGGTATCCATGTTACGAAAAGCTTCATGTTGTGTAGGATTAAGAGCCCTCGGGCTTACCCTTAGTGGCGTCATAGCGATTACATGATCTGAAACCAATATCTGCTCTTGTCGCCACCTTTTATATTACACCCCTTAAAAGTAGGCGGACTTCAAAAGCGACAAAACCACTCGGAGTAAATTGCATGTGATCAGGTTTTGGATTGGATTGTTGAATATGAGCAATTTAGTATGAGATTTAATCCGAAACAGCAATAAATAGATCATGGCGACAATTGCAAACATCAAAGTAATGATCGGACTAAACGGGGAGGACGAGAATCACATCTTTGTCAGCGGGAGGCGAGAACCGATGTGGTTGATGTTGTCACTCATGTCGTTGATGAAGAGGTTTAGAGGTCGGGAAGAAGGCTGTCGTTGAGGAAGTCGTCATTGAAGCGATCCGCAGTGTGCTCCCCAAAACCTGATCGCCTCTCTCCGTCTGCAGGATCACGAGCAGCGGGGTTCGGAGGACTGCTGTCCCTTCTCGCGATTGCTGCGCGAAAGGAGGTGGAGAAGAATTGCGTGCGTGGCGCTAAGATCAGGAATGGTGCGAAACCATATGATCTGATGACTAGGATAGAACATGTCGGTCGATCGATGCGAGTATAATAGTAGGCCTTTATTTAAACCCCACTTCAAGTCAATAATAGCTCAAAAAAGTCAATAAGAGCCCACCAAGGTTTGTCTCAAAATAAAAGCGGAGTAATTAAGGTGTCATTAGTCCCTTTAGTATAAATACAATATCATTAATAATGGCCCACCTTTTGTCTCACAAAGTATGTTGGAGTACAACCGGCTACGTTTACAATCCGCTTCTCTTCTCTCTCCTCTTCTCTCTCCTTCAACTAAGCACAGATACTATATTTAAATCCTTATAGCTGCTTATATCATCTAATTGTAGTACTTGCTCTAAAGTTGTACTATCCTTGTGTGATCTGAAATGCAGGCGTGCGTGGCGGTGCCCTCGGTCGGCGTCGGTTCAGCAGCGGAAGCGATGAGAGATCACGTCATACGACTTGCCATCAATGTGGGCGGCGGGCTCGGTGGCGCCCGGGTGGGAAGCAGCTTGGGAGGGTAGGGGTTTTGTTGGGCCAAGAAGGTGAGAAGCCAACTTGGGATCGGTCAGGACGGGAAATATCATGTGCTCCCATACTCTGCATATGCCACTAGTCTATGTTACTACTCCTCCTTTCCGGTTTATAGAGATGTTTAGAGTAACATAGTAATATATTCTGATACAAGTTACTCCCCACTATGACCAGCCTTGGCCTCTCCCGGTGCTCCACCATGTATAGCTGCTAAGCACCTGCGTAGGCATAAAATATGATGTGGCACCAATAAACCAAGCACCTATGCATTGAAGACTTGAGTTACTAAACCATTTAATGCACTTAGCACCTCATCTAAAGAGCATTAATAGTATAGCCGGTGATGGCTATAAGCTAGTGCCATGTCATCTACACCCATCTTATAGTCAACATGTACAATAGTAGATCAAAAGAGTGTACTACTACTTTTTTTGTTCTATGGCCCACCTTTCATTCTCACAAAGTGCCTAGGAGCACGTGCTAGAGCTGGCTCTTCACGAAGAGCCGCTTACCTTCTCTCCTCTTCTCTTTCCTCAACTAAGCGAAATATACTATAGTTTATTCCTTATAGCCCGGTGACTCGGCTCTATTGTACTTGCTCTAAGCACATCTAAGCACTTACTAGCACCCCTTGACCGTGGACCTTGGCGGTGTCGTCATCTTGTGTCTCATAATTTTCCTCGTCATCATCGGGTCCTAGAAGATCTCACCCACATCATCATTAGCATGCAGCCACCTTGATAGACAACGTCTTGTGAGAAGGAGTAGAGGCGTGAGGGCGCACCACCACCACGTCGTGGGCACTCCGTATGTGCTCGTGTGTGTGCAGCGTCGTGTTTTCCATCGGTGCTAGCTCTAAGGCCGAGGCTGCGGTCGTCTTCGTCACCGACTAGTAGTTGAACAACAGCGGCAAAGAGGTGCTTGCAAGAGATGCGTATGCACCGTTGCGTCTGACTTCGCCGCAACACGACGAACGGACGTCGCCGTGGATGGCGCGCGCCTCCATGCAGCCGAGTGTGTGCGCATGCATGTGTTATTCACGTGCATTCTGCGGCGAGCGTGTGTGCATGCACGTCTTGTGTACATGCGTTGTGTGCTCCATGCTGTGTGCGTATGTGCATGAGTTGGATCGGATGGAGTTAGTGCGTTGGCTTGTGTACATGCGTGGCTTGTTGCATGGTTATCAATAATTCAATATAAACTACTCCCTCCGTTCCTAAATATAAGTCTTTCTAGCCATTTCAAATAGATTACAACATACGGATGTATGCAGACATATTTTAGAGTGTAAATTCACTCATTTTCTTTCGTATGTAGTCCCTTATTGAAATATCTAAAAAGACTTATATTTGGGAAAGGAGGAATATAAACTATCTTCAACTTAGCATCTGATGTACCATTTCTAGTGGTTAGCGAAAAGTTCATGTTCTTTTAGTTGTTTATAAGTGGGCGTGACAAAAAAGCAGGGGAAAAGCAGCAAGGTTCCTTGCTCCTCCTCGGTCGTCGAGGAATCTATGCTCTTCAACTCTTTTCTTTTACGTGAGCTTTGTTCATCCTTTTCCCAACAGCGAGGCGTCTAGCATCAAAGGTGCACGTGTCATGCAAGAAAATGGAATGTCGGATAAGCGGATGCGTAAGTGAGTCGTCTTGAAGCGCGGAAACCCTTTTTAAGTAAGTGAGTCATGCCCCGATGGCACCCTCATAATATTTTTTCTCCTCGATGGTGAAGGAAATATGCCCTAGAGGCAATAATAAAGTTATTATTTATTTCCTTATTTCATGATAAATATTTATTATTCATGCTAGAATTGTATTAACCGGAAACATGATACATGTGTGAATACATAGACAAACATATAGTCACTAGTATGCCTCTACTTGACTAGCTCATTAATCAAAGATGGTTATGTTTCCTAACCATAGACATGTGTTGTTATTTGATTAATGGGATCACATCATTAGGAGAATGATGTGATTGACATGACCCATTCCGTTAGCCTAGCACTTGATCGTTTAGTATATTGCTATTGCTTTCTTCATGACCTATACATGTTCTGTAACTATGAGATTATGCAACTCCGTTTACGGAGGAACACTTTGGGTGCTATCAAGCGTCACAAATAACTGGGTGATTATAAAGGAGTACTACAGGTGTCTCCAAAGGTACATGTTGGGTTGGCGTATTTGAGATTAGGTTTTGTCACTCCGATTGTGGGAGAGGTATCTCTGGGCCCTCTCGGTAATGCACATCACTATAAGCCTTGCAAGCAATGTAGCTAATGAGTTAGTTCGGAATGATGCATTACGTAGCGAGTAAAGAGACTTGCGTGCGAGATTGAACTAGGTATTGGATACCGGCGATCGAATCTCGGGCAAATAACTATACCGATGACAAAGGAACAAAGTATGTTGTTATGCGGTTTGACCGATAAAGATCTTAAGTAGAATATGTAAAGACCAATATGGGCATCCAGGTTCCGCTATTGGTTATTGACCAAGAATAGTTCTAGGTCATGTCTACATAGTTCTCGAACCCGTAGAATCCATGCAACAAGGTTTGATGGCGGTTATATTATGAGTTTATGAGTTTTGATGTACGAAGGAGTTAGTCCGGATGAGATCCGGGACATGACGAGAGTCTCGAAATGGTCGAGGCGTAAAGATCGATATATTGGACGACTATATTCGGACTTGGAAAGGTTCGAGTGATTGGTATTTTTGTCTGGGAGAGTTGAGGAATTCGCGGAAGAAGTATTGGGCCTTATTGGGCCATACGGGAAAGAGAGAGGGCTGCCTAGGGCAGGCGCGCGCCCAAGGCCTAGTCCGGGTGGACTAGGGGAGAGCCGCACCCCTCCTTCCTTCCTTCTCTCTTCCTTTCCTTCTCTCCTACTCCTACTACATGGAAGGTCTCCTAGTTGGACTATGAAGGAGAATCCTACTCCCGGTGGGAGTAGGACTCCTCCTAGCGCGCCCTCCTTGGCCGGCGCCCCCTCCCCTTGCTCCTTTATATCTGAGGCGGGGGCACCCCTAACACACAAGTTGATCTCGGATCGTTCCTTAGCCGTGTCGGTGCCCCCCTCCACCATATTCCACCTCGGTCATATCGTCGCGGAGTTTTGGCGAAGCCTGCGCGATGAAGCATCATCATCGTCCTGCGCCCGTCGTCTTGTGGAACTCATCCCGACACTTTGCTGGATCGGTCGGGGATCGTCATCGAGCTGAGCGTGTGCTGAACTTCGGAGGTGCCGTCGTTCGGTACTTGGATCGGTCGGATCGTGAAGGCGTCGACTACATCAACCCGTTGTCATAGCGCTTCCGCTTACGGTCTCACGAGTGCGTGGACATACTCTCCCCTCTCGTTGCTATGCCATCACCATGATCTTGCGTGTGCGTAGGATATTTTTGAAATTACTCGTTCCCCTAGCGATGGCATCGAGCCTGGTTTTATGCGTTGATGTTATATGCGAGTAGAACACAAGTGAGTTGTGGGCGATACAAGTCATCTTGCTTACCAGCATGTCATACTTTGGTTGGCGGTATTGTGAGATGAAGCGGCCGGACCGACATTACTGCGTCACGCTTCGCGAGACTGGTTTCACCGCTGCGAGCACTCGTTGCTTAAAGGTGGTGGCGGGTGTCTGTCTCTCTCACTTTAGTTGAACCGAGTGTGGCTCGCCGGTCCTTGCGAAGGTTAAAACAACACCAACTTGACAAACTATCGTTGTGGTTTTGATGCGTAGGTAAACGGTTCTTGCTCAGCCCGTAGCAGCCACGTAAAATTTGCAACAACAAAGTAGAGGGCGTCTAACTTGTTTTTGCAGGGCATGTTGTGATGTGATATGGTCAAGGCGTGATGCTATATTTTATTGTATGAGATGATCATGTTTTGTAACGAGTTATCGGCAAGCTGGCGAGAGCCATATGGTTGTCGCTTTATTGTATGAAATGCAAGCGCCATGTAATTGCTTTACTTTATCACTAAGCGGTAGCGATAGTCGTAGAAGCAATAGTTGGCGAGGCGACAATGATGCTACGATGGAGATCAAGGTGTCGCGCGGTGGCGATGGTGATCACGGCGGTGCCGGAGATGGAATCACAAGCACAAGATGATGATGGCCATATCATATCACTTATATTGATTGCATGTGATGTTTATCCTTTATGCATCTTATCTTGCTTTGATTGGCGGTAGCATTTTAAGATGATCTCTCACTAAAATTATCAAGAAGTGTTCTCCACAGTATGCACCGTTGCCAAAGTTAAATCGTGCCCGGACACCACGTGATGATCGGGTGTGATAAGCTCTCGTCCATCTACAGCGGGTGCAAGCCATTTTGCACCGCGAGAATACTCGAGTTAAACTTGGCGAGCCTAGCATATGCAGATATGGCCTCGGAACACGGAGACCGAAAGGTCGGCGTGAATCATATAGTAGATATGATCAACATAGTGATGTTCACCATTCAAAACTACTCCATCTCACGTGATGATCGGTTATGGTTTAGTTGATTTGGATCACGTGATCACTTAGATGACTAGAGATGTCATCTAAGTGGGAGTTCTTAAGTAATATGATTAATTGAACTTAAATTTATCATGAACTTAGTCCTGGTAGTATTTTGCAAATTATGTTGTAGATCAATAGCTCGCGTTGTTGCTTTCATATGTTTATTTTGATATGTTCCTAGAAAATTATGTTGAAAAATGTTAGTAGCAATGATGCGGATTGGATCCGTGATATGAGATTTATCCTCATTGCTGCCACGGAAGAATTATGTCCTTAATGCACGCTAGGTGACAGACCTATTGCAGGAGCAAATCGGGCGTTATGAGCGTTTGGCTAGCTCAATATGATGACTACTTGATAGTTTAGTGCACCATACTTAGCGGCTTAGAATCGGGACTTCAAAGGCGTTTTGAGCGTCATGGACCATATGAGATGTTCAGGAGTTGAAATTAATATTTCAAGAAAATACCGAGTTGAGAGATATGAAGTCTCCAACAAGTTCTATAGCTAAAAGATGGAGAGAATCGCTCAACTAGTGAGCATGTGCTCAGATTATGCAGGTACTTCAATCACTTGAATCAAGTGGGAGTTAATCTTCGAGATAAGATAGTGATTGACAGAATTCTCTAGTCACCATCACTAAGTTACTAGAACTTCGTGATGAACTATAGTATGCAAGGGATGGCGAAAGCGATTCCCGAGCTCTTCGTGATGTTGAAATCGGCGAAGGTAGAAATCAAGAAAAGAGCATCAAGTGTTGATGATTGACAAGACCACTAGTTTCAAGAAAAGGCAAAAGGAAAGAAAGGGAACTTCAAGTAGAATGACAAGCAAGTTGTCACTCCATGAAGAAGCCCAAAGCTGAACCTAAAGCCTGGCCGAGTGCTTCTCTGCAAAGGAAATGGTCAATGGAAGTGGAACTACTCCAAATATTTGGTGGATAAGAAGGATGGCAAAGTGAACAAGGGTATATTTGATATCTGGTTATTGATGTGTGCTTTACTAGTGTTTATAGTAGCCCTGAGTATTTGATACTTGTTAGGTTGCTAAGATTAGTAACTTCGAAACAGGAGTTCTGAATAAACAAAGACTAGTTGAAGGGAAGTGACGATGAGTGTTGGAAGTAGTTCCAAGATTGATATGATCATCATCGCACACTCCTATACTTTCGGGATTAGTGTTAAACCTAAATAAATGTTATTTGGCGTTTGCGTTGAGCATGAATATGATTTGATCATGTTTATTGCAATCTGATTATTCATTTAAAATCAGAGAATAATTGTTGTTACATTTAAATGAATAAAACCTTCAATGGTCATACACCCAATGAAAATAGTTTGTTGGATCTCGATCGTAGTGATACACATATTCATAATATTGATGCCAAAAGATGCAAAGTTAATAATGATAGTGCAACTTATTTGTGGCACTACCGTTTGGGTCATATCGATTGTAAAGCACATGAAGAAACTCCATCTTGATGGGTTTTGGAATCACTTGATTATGAATCATTTGATGCTTGCGAACCGTGCCTTTTGGGCAAGATGACTGAAACTCCGTTCTTGGAACAATGGAGCGAATCTTGACTTGTTGGAAATAATACATCTTGATGTATGCGGTCCAATGAGTGTTGATGCTCGTGGTAGGTATCGTTATTTTCGACCTTCACAAGATGATTTGAGCAGATATGGGTATATCTACTTAATGAAGCACAAGTCTGAAACATTTGAAAAGTTCAAAGAATTTCAGAGTGAAGTGGAGAATCATCGTAACAAGAAAATAAAGTTTCTACGATCTGATCATGGAGCGAATATTTGAGTCTGAGTTTGGTCTTCATTTGAAACAATGTGAAATAGTTTCACAACTCCGCCACAGAACACCACAATGTAATGGTGTGTCGAACATCGTGTCGTACTTTACTAGATATGATGCGATCTATGATGTCTCTTATCGGTTTACCACTATCGTTTTGGGGTTATGCATTAGAGACAGCTGCATTCACGTTTAAATAGGGCACCATCTAAATCCGTTGAGACGACACCGTATGAACTATGGTTTAGCAGTAAACCTAAGTCGTCGTTTCTTAAAGTTTGGAGTTGCGATGCTTATGTGAAAAAGGTTTTCAACCTGATAAGGTCGAACCCAAATCGGAAAAGTGCGTCTTCATAGAATACCCAAAGGAAACTGTTGGGTACTCCTTCTATCACAGATCCAAAGGCAAAACATTCGTTGCTAAGAATGGATCCTTTCTAGAGAAGGAGTTTCTCTCGAAAGAAGTGAGTGGGAGGAAAGTAGAGCTTGATAAGGTAATTGTACCTTCTCCCGAATTGGAAAGTAGTTCATCACGAAATCAGTTCTGTGATTCCTACACCAATTAGTGAGGAAGCTAATGATGATGATCATGAAGCTTGAGATCAAGTTACTACCGAACCTCGTGGGTCTTCCAAAATAAGATCCGCACCAATGTGATGCGGTAATCCTATTCTAGAAGTCATGTTACTAGACCATGATGAACCTCACGAACTATGAGGAAGCGATGATGAGCCCAGATTCAGCGAAATGGCTTGAGGCCATAAAATCTGAGATAGGATCCATATATAAGAACAAAGTGGGGACTTTGGTTGACCTGCTCGATGATCGAGCAAGTCAAGTTAAATAAATGGATCTTCAAGAGGAAGGCGGACATTGATAGTAGTGTTACTATCTACAAAGCTCGACTTGTTGCAAAGGTTTTCGACAAGTTCAAGGTGTTGACTACAATGAGATTTTCTCAAGCTGTAGCGATGCTTAAGTCTGTCGAATCATGTTAGCAATTGCCACATTTATGAAATCTGGCAAATGGATGTCAAAACTACATTCTTTCATGGATTTATTAAAGAAGAGTTGTATATGATGCAACGAGAAGGTTTTGTCAATCCTAAAGGAGCTAACAAAATGTGCAAGCTCAGCGATCCATCTATGGACTGGTGCAAGCATCTCGAGTTGGAATATATGCTTGATGATTTGATTAAAGCATATGGTTTTATCTGAGACTTTTGGAGAAGCATGTATTTACAAGAAAGTGAGTGGGAGCTACTGACATTTCGATAAGTATATGTGAATGACATATTGTTGATCGGAAATAATGTAGAATTATTCTGCAAAGCATAAAGGAGTATTTGAAAGGAGTTTTTCAAAGAAGGACCTCGGTGAAGCTGCTTACATATTGAGTATCAAGATCTATTGAGATAGATCAAGACGCTTGATAAGTTTTTCAACAAGTACATACCTTGTCAAGATTTGGAAATAGTTCAAAATGGAACAGTCAAAGAAAAGTTCTTGTGTGTGTTGCAAAGGTGTAAAATTGAGTAACGACTCAAATCCGACCACGGCAGAAAATAGAAAAGAGAATGAAAGTCATTCCCTATACCTCAGTCATAGGTTCTATAAAGTATGCTATGCTGTGAATCGGACCTATTGTATACCTTGCTCTGAGTTTGGCAAGGAATACAATTTTGATCTAATAGTAGATCCTGGACGGTGGTCAAGAATATCCTTAGTAAGGACTAAGGAAATATTTCTCGATTATGGAGGTGATAAAAGAGCCCGTCGTAAAGAGTTACAACGATGCAAGCTTTTACACGATCCGGATGACTATAAATCTCAATCTGGATACATATTGAAAGTGGGAGCAATTAGCTATAGTAGCTCCATGCGAGCATTGTAGACATAGAATATTTGCAAAATACACACGGCTCTGAATATATGAGACCCATTGACTAAGCTTCTCTCACGAGCAAAAAATGATCACACCTTAGTACTCTTTGGGTGTTAATCACATAGCGATGTGAACTAGATTATTGACTCTAGTAAACCCTTTGGGTGTTGGTCACATGTGATGTGAACTATGGGTGTTAATCACATACAGATGTGAATATTAGTGTTGAATCACATGATGATGTGAACTAGATTATTGACTCTAGTGCAAGTGGGAGACTGAAGGAAATATGCCTAGAGGCAATAATAAAGTTATTATTTATTTCCTTATTTCATGATAAATGTTTATTATTCATGCTAGAATTGTATTAACGGAAACATGATACATGTGTGAATACATAGACAAACATATAGTCACTAGTATGCCTCTACTTGACTAGCTCATTAATCAAAGATGGTTATGTTTCTAACCATAGACATGTGTTGTTATTTGATTAATGGGATCACATCATTAGGAGAATGATGTGATTGACATGACCCATTCCGTTAGCCTAGCACTTGATCGTTTAGTATATTGCTATTGCTTTCTTCATGACCTATACATGTTCTGTAACTATGAGATTATGCAACTCCGTTTACGGAGGAACACTTTAGGTGCTACCAAGCGTCTGGCATAAGCTGGGTGATTATAAAGGAGTACTACAGGTGTCTCCAAAGGTACATGTTGGGTTGGCGTATTCGAGATTAGGTTTTGTCACTCCGATTGTCGGAGAGGTATCTCTGAGCCCTCTCGGTAATGCACATCACTATAAGCCTTGCAAGCAATGTAGCTAATGAGTTACTTACGGAATGATGCATTATGTAGCGAGTAAAGAGACTTGCGATAGCGAGATTGAACTAGGTATTGGATACCGACAATCGAATCTCGGGCAAGTAACATACCGATGACAAAGGAACAAAGTATGTTGTTATGCGGTTTGACCGATAAAGATCTTAAGTAGAATATGTAGGAGCCAATATGGGCATCCAGGTTTCGCTATTGGTTATTGACCAAGAATAGTTCTTGGTCATGTCTACATAGTTCTCGAACCCGTAGGGTCCATGCAACAAGGTTTCGATGGCGGTTATATTATGAGTTTATGAGTTTTGATGTACGAAGGAGTTAGTCCGGATGAGATCGGGGACATGACGAGGAGTCTCGAAATAGTCGAGGCGTAAAGATGGATATATTGGACGACTATATTCAGACTTGGAAAGGTTCGAGTGATTCGGTATATTTTGAATCTGGGAGATTCTGGAATTCGCGGAAGAAGTATTGGGCCTTATTGGGCCATACGGGAGAAAGAGAGGGGCTGCCTAGGGCAGGCGCGCGCCCCAAGGCCTAGTCCGAATTGGACTAGGGAGAGCCGCACCCCTCCTTCCTTCCTTCTCTCCCTTTCCTTCTCTCCTACTCCTACTACATGGAAGGTCTCCTAGTTGGACTAGGAAAGGAGAATCCTACTCCGGTGGGAGTAGGACTCCTCCTGGCGCGCCCTCCTTGGCGGCCGCCCCCTCCCCTGCTCCTTTATATCTGAGGCGGGGGCACCCGAAGACTGAAGTTGATCTACGGATCGTTCCTTAGCCGTGTCGGTGCCCCCTCCACCATATTCCACCTCGGTCATATCGTCGCGGAGTTTTGCGCGAAGCCTGCGCGATGAGAGCATCATCATCGTCCTGCGCCGTCGTCTTGTGGAACTCATCCTCGACAGTTTGCTGGATCGGGTCGGGGATCGTCATCGAGCTGAGCGTGTGCTGAACTCGGAGGTGCCGTGCGTTCGGTACTTGGATCGGTCGGATCGTGAAGGCGTCGACTACATCAACAGCGTTGTCATAGCGCTTCGCTTCACGGTCTCACAGTGCGTGGACATACACTCTCCCTCTCGTTGCTATGCCATCACCATGATCTTGCGTGTGCGTAGGAAATTTTTGAAATTACTCGTTCCCCAACAGATAACGTGAATAGTGCACGTACTCAGCGGCCAGACGCGGGATGGTAGCAATGACATGGTCAGCCCTTTTTTGGAGAGAGTCGTACTACTAGTAAATAACTTTGATGTGTCCGTCAACTCGCGAGCGGCGAAGCTTGATTCGCCTTCTCCCTCGCCAGCGCGCGTGCGGTGGCTCGTAACCTGAGGAGAAACTTTTGCCTGGCGGTGGGCGTGCAGCAGTTCATTTGGTGTCAGTTGCGGAAGCACTCTTTGTAGAACCATCGACTTCGGAAGAAGCGAAGAGCCAAGCGCAAGGTCACCTACTAACCTTAGGCTAGGCGTAGTGGGAGTAACATAAGTAAAGGTACCTCCTTTTTGTTATTCAGAAACAACCACATGCGAATATCAAGGTCTTTGATTCGTAGAACAAATTAAGCTGCGATTCGTGCTCAGCCCTCCTCTATCTCTCTTCTCGGCCAGCCAGGTAGGACTTGAGCCCATCATCTGTTTGCTCACATTCATTTACATGTCGGTGAAAGCATAAGAGGACCCCTTGAACCTGCACATCTTTCACCTCGGCGTCTTTGGCGATAAAAACAAATCAATAAAGATCTTGGTGGCGCTTTTGGAGTTACTCAAGAGTAGTAAGATTCTATTCAGATTTAACCTAAGATGCACATCTCGTGGCTTCAACTTATCAACTACTAGTACCACTCTATTTTCTTTCATGACCACGACACGGATCTTTGGATGTCCACGTGTGAGCAAAGGAGGAAGAACCCGACCAAATCTTTGGTAGTGCTCTCGGATTAGACTAGTTGTGCTAACTTAAAAATTTATTGTGTACTCCTCCGTTCCAAAATACTTGACTTCCATTTGTCCAAAAATGGATGTGCCTATATACTAAAACATGTTCAGATACATATATATTTTGACAAATACTACCTCCGTCCGGGTTTATTGGTCCCCATTATATTTCGTGCCAAATTTTGACCATAGATTAAACTAACAAAATATTTATGCATGTCACCAAACATTATATTTTTGAATACTATGTTCAAATCTGAATCAATGAGATAATTTTTCTTGACATGCATTAACATTTTGTTAGTTAAATCTTTAGTCAAAATTTGACACAAACTACAAAGGGACCTATAAAACAGAGACGGAGGTAGTAGAAAAACATGTATTATTACAGCGGAGGGAGTAGAATGGATGCAAGTTTTTGTATTGGGAAGAAGAGTACATCCATATATTGATAGAGCATTGGAGTTGGCCTTACAAATGGGACCATGATTGAGGAAACCGACTATCAGCAAACCCCCACCTCGCTTGCTTGTATGATGGCTGAGTTAGAAAGCGATGAGGTTGAAGAGATTGCTCTATACGGACTCCAAGAAATACGGTGTCGGATGGAAGTCATCTTTGGTGGCGTGTGCGTACTCTGGGCGTGAATGCTTTTTTGGCCCATGCCACCCTACTACTCCTACTACTTACTATATAGTACTAGTATCGAGGATTCAAGGTGCTGATTCACGTACAATATGGCTCTGATAAAAACACCCGCATGCCTTGAAGCATGTGAAGCTAGTACAAATAGTGTACTACTATTGTTGATTGGCCTCATCCAATAACCTGTTGCAATGCACGTATAATTATGTATTGAAAAATATATTTTTGCCTCGTCGCACCACTCACTCACGAAGCAACTCGAAAGCCATTCATAAGTTCCCACTCATGATTGGACCCAATGTAAACAACCCAATCTCCATTTGCGCCTGCCCAAGCCTTGCCCTCAAGCGATGGCATCTTAACATCATATGTATCATCATCAAGCGGCATCAACTTGCGAGGTGAGGCCTCCGTCGTAAATGGCGCCGATCATCGAGGTCTGGCGAAGAAGATATGGGAGATCAAACCGCTCCTTGACTCTTGGGTTCCTTGTAATGATGTTATTAGTTGAGTCAAGAATGGGCTTGAGCGAACCTGCCATGCTAGCCGAGGTGATGGCGTCGCCTTGATCAATGAGTTCCTCCCCACATCATCTTTCAGATCTGGGCAAGAATAACGGGGTCGTTTCCGTCCTTTTCCCTCCATGGAGAAGACGATCGAACAATGGCAGAAGAAAGGATGAAGGGCTGAAGGAAAATGGAGGAGGAGAGGAAGAGGCGTCGACAGCGATTCAAATCAAGAGGAAGGCGAAGAGTCGGTGGGCGGTTGCCCGGTTGCCCACAGTTCATGAAGGCGCCCGGCCTACGTCGGTTCGGAAATACTCCTACTACTCGCCGTCGTCTCAGCGATATGTTGGAGCAGGACCACATGTCAACGAAACATGGTGTGTAATTTCTCGTGCAAAAATGCGATCTCGCGCGTTGGCCGAGGTGCGCATTAGTTTTTTTGAAAGTTTGCTGCATTAGTTATCGACCTTTATTTTTCTAACATGCAATCTGAATGGATAGCTCTTGTGGTCATCACCGTGGCGGATATAGTGATGGTTGATTAGCCCGAGCAACTTATTCTTGTGGGAATATGGGAGTACCAGCCGATTCAAGGAGCAGAGAAATGATGGTTGCTTTGTCCGAGCAACTTCTTGTGGCGAAGGTGGGGCTCTATGATTTGTTGCTCACTAGTCATTACTACTGCGATTGAAACAACGGGGTGAATCTTTCCCTGAAGTTGTGTTGTGCACTCAATATTGCTGCATGGCAGGTGGAGCGGATGAAGGATGTCCAACATGTCGGTGAAACGAAGTTGAATTATTTCGGCATTGCTATCAATCCTTGAGTTTGTTTATATGTCGCATAATTTTGATGAAATTGTCTTTGTGATGCTATGAAGGTTTCAACTCTGGTTCCCTTGAGGAAAAAAAGGTTTCAACTTAGGATTCATGTGTCTTGCCTCGAGATTATCTCGTTGCAACATTCCATCAAATACAAATGAAACTACCATGGCTAATGCATCTCAATGGTTCGCAGATCAGCGCCAATATTCACATCTGGCCCGAAGACAAAGTTGTGAGAAGGCGTACAAATAAAGAAAAAATATAATTGATCGATGTTGTTCATAGGCATGGCTCCATTTCCTTGGCACAGTGTTCATTGCTTGGCAGCTAGTTTCACCCAGCTCTGTAGCCAAAAAGAGGTGTATGAAGGACACCACAATCCGATCATTTGTGCAGCTCCACTAAAATCGGGCGGACCATCCCTGTTTGCAAAGATATCCGGTCGGTGTGATTACAATAATAGTGGAACTAGATGATGAAACATAACACACATAAATAGAAGCCGATCACCTCTCGATCTCTCTTTAGGACTAACTTCTTGTTGGAGAAGATTAGGCACGGAGTTGGATGAGGAGGATAGCAAAACCAATCTCCCTTTCCAGTCCACGAAATGTAAAAAGCGTTGCCCGTGTGACATTTTGGTGGAACTGCACAAAACACTCTTGGAAAAGTGATTTGTGCAGTTCACCAAAAAGTCATAATAACAACGAGTGAAAATGGATAGCGTTGTTTGCAAAAGGAGGTCGAAAGGAAACAATTACTGCCCAATAACGAGTTGAAGACACATCGCCGACAAAAGAAGCATGTTCCATGTAAAAGGAAAGATAGCACATGGTGGTTTATCAAAAATGGTTTGAGGGCGAGATTGCAAGATGGAAAATCGCCGACCGAGATACGATTTAAGCAAACAACTAAAGAAGATCCACATGCAGCAACGTGGGAAGATGGGCAGTGGAGCAAGGCGGAGGAAGCTGTACACGAGGTCGTCGGGATGTTACTAGGAGGCGCGGTGGCGAGATCTGCCCATCTTTTGGCAGCGAGCAAGTGGCGAAGGCCCTACCGCGCGGAGCTTGGTCGAGAAGAGCGGCGGAGTACCGCAGATCAGGACGAGCTGCCTCAACACCGTCGAGCGGAGGCGATGCACATCCTCCCTTTCCGCGGTGGGCGGGATGCGGCGGATCAGCGACCAGCGCTGAGAGAGAGAGGCCACGGCGGCCTTGTGTGAGATGGTGTGACGAGAGACAAACCCATTTTCCATTTTCCCCACGGCAATCGTTTTATATTCTAGGCGTGGTACCCGACCCTCCTTGAGTAAACAACCGCTACGCGTCAAATTATCACGTGGGCTGCCTTTTACGTACACAAACAAACTCCACCGTGTACCCATGGGTGTGGCAGAGAGCGAGGCGTGAGTACATGCGTCCTGCGTGCTCTTCTTCTTTAGGTGCAGAATGCGTGCGTGGGTGGGTGTGAGAGAGATGGTTTGTGCGAAAGCAGAGGCAATGTGTTGATGATATCTCAATCGAAAAGCGTAACATATGCAATGTGTGAAAGCGGAGTCATGGACATGAGATATCGATAGAATTGAAAACAGGGATGAAGTGTGTGGCTCATGATCGATAAAAGTGCCATCAATTTGTGTTTGCCCGTCAAAGATCTGAGCGGCTGGCCTCTGGGAATTTGAGAGGCGGAGGTGCAGTTCTTCTCCGTGGCATGGATACCTGCCTACAACGTTCGACTATCGGTGTGTGTGGGGGGTAGAGACTGAGTCGACTAGTATATGTGGGGAAGGAGAGAGACCTAGCTATGTATTGAGGGAGATCGATCGACATCCATGGATATGTGTGAGAGGAATAAGGTTGGGAAAAAGACAAAGGTAGGCGTCGGAGGGTTGGCGGTGGAGTGGCGTCTCACAAATGGTGGGAGGCCTACTAGACAAGCGGAGGTATGAGTGCAATATCAATAAGAGAGGCGGGGATGTCATGCATCTATGCACGTGCGTGTGAGAGGCGGGTGGGGAGGTATTCAAGGATGATGAGGGAGAAGATATGGTTGTGGTAAGCATGCGTAACTACATAGGAAGATCAACCGTCGTGTGTCCAGAAAGGAGAGACATAACTAGCGAGGTAAGTCTATCGGTGCTTGGTGAAAGCAATTATAGTCGACTGGATATATGTAGGAGATCAGTTCATATACACACATGCATGTGTTAGAAGCAAATAAGGTCGGAGAGGCGGACAGGGGGAGGGTGTGGATAGGAGGTGGTGCGAGGCCTACCATGTCGGGGGAGAGGTGTGCGAGCATGTGATTAATGAAAGAGGCGGGAGTGTGCACTGCGTGGAATCGTATTGGACATATGGGGGCATGGACGTTGAGAAGAGAAGAGGGGAAGTATATATGTGTTTGTTGTAGGCACACTTGGCTAGGGAGGTATATCGACCGGTGTGTGCCAAAAAGAAGGAGCCGGGGGCCTACACACACCGCTAGTAGACGACCTAAAGAGAAATAATGAACGTGCGCGATGGAGGGAACGCTAAGGGTGTGTGAGGGGGGTGGGCGTGTGCATGCACGACAGAAAGTTAGCGCTAGCTAGCTACAAATAGAAGAGGATCGTGAAGGTGTAAAAGACAAACAAACATCATAATTCATTATAAAAAAGTGGATACGGATACTTGAAAGAAGATATCATAATGTAGAACATTGATTCTAATTTAGGCTAATGTGTGGCTTTTGCAACTCAGGTCTAAATACTTGTCATAATGTAGGGGGCGGGGCACTATACTTTGTGTGATAAACACGGTGTACGTATGGAACATGGTTTAGATTATGAATATATAGTTAGTACATCAGATGTACTATTATTTGGAATCAACATCAAGTGTATTCAAAAAATAAAATTGAGTTCGTAGTACACATAGTTCATATCTATCTCTATAGTAATCATGTGGTGTGTTATTAAGGTAATACGAATGATGGTTGAAGTTAGGACCAATCATGATTGTAGATTCTTATTGAAATAGAAAGCGAATTCAAATTTAGTTGAATTGCAGCGGTAGTATAGACATTTGGAATGCACTAAAATGTTGGTATGAGTAGGTTACATGCATTATACAGCAAGCGAAAAAATTAATTGGACATAACATGGATTCATACTCCTCCTTCCATCTATATAGGCGTAATGAGATTTTTAAGACCGCCTTTGACTATTGACAAGATTAATAGTACATGACATGCACAATGTGAAAATTATATCATTGAAAGAACCTTTCACGAGACAAAGTTAACGGTGTGCTTTGTGTAAGTTGCATGTCATATATCATTGCTCTAATATTTGGTCAAAGTTAGCATCAAAAAGCGCATTAGGCCCTATATAAATGGAAGGAGGAGTAACTTTGAATAACATTTGTATAGTAAAGCAGGGCAGGACTCTCTCTTTGTGTGGTGTGAATAGTTTTATTTTTTCGTTTTCTTTTTGGTTGAGGAAGTGCGAATTGATTTGAGTGCATACAAGTACAATATTACTACATGTTAGGCTTGTCCTAAAATTCAACCAGCGTCTTGTTATATCCGAAAATTCAGATATCGTGCTCCCAAAACTGGCGCCTTCACAACCCCGCCTTGCTATCCCGAAATTACAACGTCTTGCGAAAACTCCTCCAGCTGCCAAATCCCGACCGCGAAATCCCCTTCTAACCCTGAGCGAAAGGGCCGCTAGTTCAAATCGGTGGGGGTACTTTTGTAACACACCTACATTTTGGACAAGCGCGTCCCTAAGTCATGCTTCACCCCTCCCATCGCCCCTTTTAGCCATTGAAATCCCAGGCCGCCATAACCTCTCCGCTCCAGCCGCGAAACCCCACCCTCCTCCGTCCGCCACGTCACGCTGCCCAGCGGAGCCTCTTCCCCGGCGGCGGCGTCCTTGCAACAGCTCGGCGTCCCTCGTCCACCTCCCGGATGAGGATCGTCGTCCATCTCGCCGTCCGCTGGTTCAGCCGCCCGTCCTCCACCTCCAAGGAGCTGCTCCGACGATCGCCTCGTCTATCGCGGCTGCTCCATCCCCAGCGCCACCTTAACCTGCTCCACGAACCACATCATCCTCACCGACTCCTCGGGACGAAGCGAGGCCTACCAGCGCCACCAAAGAGGTTGTACACTCATCGCATCGTACCTTCTCCTTAACTTTCGACCTCCGGCGCCGGCGGTGCTCCATCCCGCACCCCATGGGCGTCTACCTTGAAGCCGGCGCCCATGGCGACATCTCCTGGCGGCTCTCCCCAAGTGCGAGGCCCCTTGGCGGCGGCGTCCATACCAGCCGGATCTGTGCTGCTGCTCTCGGCTCTCGCTCAATCGCTTTCGCTTCGCCCTGTTGCTGCTCTCCCCCTCGCTCGTCTGCTGCTCTGCTCCGATTAAGCCACACTTGATCGGTGAATCGACTTTTGGGTGATCGATTTTCGAGGGGGTGGGGGGGCTCGGAGTTAAGGAAGAACCACCCTTGATGGAGTGCAGAGGATCGCGGAGAGGTACCCACTATCTATCTTAGGGTTCGGGGTGGGGCGGGGGCCTAGAGGGCTGGCAGGCGGCGGTGGCGAGTTGTTTGAGGCGGGCGAGGCGGCTGGGGCGGCAGTTCGGCGGTGGTGGCTGTCGGCTCGAGGGTGCAGCTTGAAGATGAACTGCAGGCCCTCCTAAACTACATGTCAAGTGCCTCTCTGCTACCATTGTGTTCAGTTTGACGGTAGCATTCAGATTCCTGATAAATTTCAGTTTTGATAGTTAATTTCAGAGTCAACAGTTTTACCTCATCATTGTAGTCGGTGGTTTTGGGTGATGTTAATTTTACATCCATTTTACATCATCTATTGGAGATGCTATTAGAATCCCACTTGAGATTGATGATGTCATCTTGTCTTGCTTCAGCCTTGGCGTCTTCTGACTCACGGAGCTGCTCCAACGCGAGCGATCCATCTGTGAGCGAGTGCCACAGGCGCCATCTCTGATTCCTCAGATCTTCCTCCACACCTCCGACAGCCACCTCTGCCTCAAGCTGCTTGGCGACCAACCCAATGATCTTTGAGTTCGACACGGCTACTGACAAAGAGGTTGTACATTGTTGCATCACTTATTACTATACATTCACGTCGATCCATTAGGGCTATTTTGGTTCAGCGGAAAAACATAGCAATAGAGAATTTTCAATGGCACTCTACTATTCAATTATTCATGCATTTTGTTGAAAGGAATAAAGCAAAACATCCACTGGACCTACTTTTCAAAATCCTATGCATGAAAACAAGACCAAGTGCATTAGTGCGAATAACATTCTAACTGTACACGCTTTCATATGGTTTCACTTTATTTTGGCCATGTTTCTTTGCATTCCTCTGCTCTTCCAATTCACTGTAAACCAAACACCCAAGTTGACAGAAATCATGTGTTTACAAATGCTCATTTACCATGTGCATTTTGCTATCATATTCGGTGTTTTTCCTATCCTGCGTTTTAAGAATCATGCAAGCCAAATGAGCCCTTACAGAATTACTTCAATTACAGTGCGTGTGAAGGAACTTTGTGTGGTTTGTCCTGCTCCTGCCGGGGCGTCGTCCACCTCACTGAGCTGCTCCATCGGCGAAGCATCCACCAAACCAGACATCACGACTCTGACCGTCTTTCGCGCCTTAGATCTCCTTCCACCTTGCTTGGCACCCACATAGCAGCATCACCATCATCGACTCAGCGAGATGAACACTGAGGAGTACAGGTCCTAGAGAGGTCGCACTCTTTTGTTTTGGTTATGTTATGCATTGCTTAAACTTACACTGCTACTTTATCGTCTGTTCAGCTCTTGAACTCCCAAGTCAGGTCCAAATTAATGTTAAAACTTGAGTTCTAAATTAGTTGTGGGGCACATATCGAGGCAATAATGAATAGTATATACATCTAATATCTGGTTCACCTAGGGTATGCCTATGTTGTTCATCTTGGGTGGGAAACAAATAGTAAAGCAATCATCATTTGTCTTTTTATTAATTTAAAGCAATCATGAGCCTGCTATCATTATTTTGGATCCATCCTTTGGTTGTTACCATCACTCTAAATTTCTGCATGCTCTCCTTACATAATCTCATCATATTTTTTCGTATGCATATAGGATATTGTACACAGTCATGTTGAACATGTAGAGAAAAGAGAAGAGTTTTTGTGGCAATACAATGTCATGCAGACATCGCTCCATGGTGGGTTCAATGGCAAACCCTCCCACCCCTCTCAGTTGTAATCGAGAGGAAGATATCTGTTACGAGGCGGATTAGAGGCCTTGTGACCACTCCTATTTACCCCCAAGGTGTTTGCTCTACCTTGGCATGATGATGTTAGTCATATCATGCATATGTTGCCTTGTAGTGCCTACTTTTGACATCATATATGTCATTTGCTTAGTTTAGACATGTTTTGTAATGCCACCTGTTTAGTTTCTATATCATATATGGGAATTATGCAGTTTCATGTCTTTTAGCCAGCCATAATATATGTGAAATATGCAACGCCATCCTGTTTAACCAGGCATCATATATTTGAATGATATCTTGCTCATCCTTTTCTTCATTACATTTCCATTTGTTGACAATGTTTGTACATTAAACTACTCTTCTGTGAATCAGCCATTTGGGTGGGAGATGGAAAAACTGGAGTGAAAACAAGGCCTTGAGCGAGAGAGTGCTACACAGTCGAAGCAGATCTCTTGTTGGGTCCCGATAGCTCCTCGAGAGATGGATTGAGAGCAGATGACCAGTCCTATTCCCCCAGAGGTGTATGCTCTAACTTGGCACGGTTATCTGCTCATATCATGCATACGGTGTCTTGCATTGCATAGTTTAGACATCATATACACAATATTCAACACCATGTTCTTAGTTAGGACATCATATCGAATGCCCTCTGTTTAGCATATAAATCACATATGTGAATTAAATGATGCGATCCTGATTACTTAGATAACATGTAAGTGAATTATGTCATGCGATCATGTTTAGTTATTCACCATATCTTTGAATTATGTTATGCTATGCTATCCGGTTTAGATAGACATCATATATGTGAAATTATGTCATGCTATCCGTTTTAGTTAAACAATATACATGTCAACTATTTCATGCCCTCTTTTTCCACACTATCTATTGCATCATCTCTCATACAATGTCGTACATTCAACTATGTTTCTGTTTATCATCCATTTGAATTGGGCGGGTGATGCGGTATCTAGCGGAATAAAAATATGGTCTTCAAATAAAAGCAGTGCTACCTCTTGGTGGAGATAGCACCCGGTTGTACATGCACAAGAACCAGCCCTACCACATAACCCAAACTCTCATGATTGTACCCCTCTGCGATGGACGAGAGAACCAGCTTCACCCAATCTAACCCCAACCCCAGCCGATAGTAACCCGATTCTGTTGACACAGCACCATCTCCACCACAGAGCTCCCAAACAAGAAGCGAGTTAGTAAGGCAGCTCCGTGCCCAAAGGGCGATACTATCACAGCGAACCCCAACTCCACGGTTAATGCGCCTATTCTGTGGAGGAAGCACAACCAGCTAGTCGTAGTTTAGCATCTATCGCATTTGATGTTGTTAAATCGTATGTGCGTATCTTCCCATCTTGGAAATATTATCTGAAGATGAAGGAAAATGCGATTCAGGTGTTTGTCGAGAGTTATATGTAAGTAATGTTATTCATGGCAATTACTTTGCTTCGTCCCATACATCCTACCTCCATGATGGTTATAATACATCAAATTTTCCCATTTTCTCTATAGAAGGACCAATTTGGAAACTTAGGATGAGGTAACCTGTGCTAATACCTCTGCTATCTTCAAGAATGCTTGGTGGCGATATCGAAATTACTGAAGAAAAGCGTACTTCACCGGCAAAGAAACTCATCAAATTCCCTTACGTTCTCTGAGACACATTCTTGGGCGATGGTAGGGGCGCCTTGTTACATCTTGGTCCCGAACCAAGAATGTGGTAAGGTCTATGAGCTCATTTTCTATTTTTAAGTATTATATTCGTCTTCTTTGTACTCTGTTCATGTAGAACAAGTGCCTAAACACGAAGAACAACTGTTCTAATTTAAGATTCCATTGCTATCATAGTTCAAAAAGCGCTAGGCGTTAATTGTGTGTTTGCCACGCCTTGCGCTTCTTGACCAAAGCGCATGCTTATCTTGATGATTAACCTGATTAAGCGTAGTTATCGCAATGCGTTTTATAGCGCCTAGAGCCTAAGCGGCAAGCGCTTCGCTTAAGTAGCGCCTTTTTAAATATGATTGCTTTGCTCTTGTATCACTTGTATTTCTGATACAAACTTTTTTAAATTGAAGAATCAATCGAAACTCAATGGCACAGCGGTATGTTCACGCATGTTTCTTTAACAGGTTTGCTCTTATCAATAGCTCTTTTGATTTCAATTTCAATTGTGTATACAGTTGACTTTCATATCATGCACATTACTAGCATCTGTGAGCCAATAGTGTTGTTTTACATGTAGACCCGTGGTACCCATCTGAAATCTTGTTGTGCCGTGTAGTTTCCCACGCTTTGTATTCTTTCCACTGCTGCTTTGTCTTGAACAAATATGATTTGAACCGTGTCTCTATTTTGATTTGGCAAGACAATCACGGTGACCATAGGACATAGATATATGTTTGTTTGATGCTTTTATTATGTACTAGTACTTGGCAATAGAAGACTTGGTAGTTTAATCCTGTCCACCTTACTAATGAACTGGTTCACGAAATGAGTTTCATATACTAGTACATGCTAAACTTGTTATGTATGCCTTGTTTCTTCTTTTAGAATCTTGTGAGAATATTGGGGAAGAGTGTCTTATTAAGCAATGGTAAAGGAAGTAATGCATATAAGGTTCGGGATAGTGACACATCCTTGTTGGTCTCCAACAAAGCTGATAAAACAGCTAAGGAAGATTATCTTGAAGACAGCAAGACAACCCCAAAGTCTGTCTTGGTTTAGTGTTGATTCTTGGCCACTACCGCTTGCACAAGCTATTCAAACTCATTTATGCGAATCAGTTCGGTTTCTTGAGTCTCAACTACAAGTGAAAGACATCGATCAGGTTGTCTTTGCGACAAGAAGCGGAAGGACTGCGGAAGTCCTCGAGCATTCAGATGCATACTTTACGGTGCAACAGACAAGCGTTGAGGATTTTAGTGCCAAAGCAGGACAAAGCTAATCAGCTTGCTAAGCTTATTGCCGACATGGTGGATACCGAGGATAACGTTTCTTGAGCTCTTATGAATTTGTTTGAGTTATGCTCTTGTTTTGCTGCTGCGTTTATTTACCTTTGGTGACCAATTTTGACGCCGATGTATGTAATATCTTGCTTTGTTCCCTATATTTGGGTTGGTGGTGAACTTTGATGCCCAGTGGATGTAATATGTGTAATAGCGGTAATAGGCTAGCCTTAATTGCTTGCTTATTTATTTCCTTATTGTCTTGTTTAGTTGTTTGCTTGTAGTCATTGCAGTTCTTTTTCTGTGTTTTTCTAGTGGCCACAATAGCCTATTTTTGGTAACTAGGCCAAAATAATCATGCCAACACACGGGCTGTTGTAACCATGGGCCTCCTGCAGGCCGTATATCCATGGGCCTTCGTCCGGCCGTAGGATCCATTGGCCTTCTATACGGGTAGTAGGATCCATCGGCCTTCTATCATGGCCTTAGGGTCCATGGGCCTTCTGAGGCGTGAGGGTCCATGGGCCTTCACGGCCGCACGACCCATGGGCCTTCTCTGGGCCATAGATCCATGGGCCTCATACGGGCCGTAGATCCAATGGGCCTTCTACGGGGCGTATCATCATTTCGCCAATCATGGGTCGTACAATTTGTGGACCATAACGGGCCGTTAATAAGCCGTATTTTATAACTCTATGAAAACAGCCCACGGGTTTTTGACATGAAAGCGCCCAGCGTATTAACGGTCCATAAGCGGGCCAAGCTAACGACGGGCTGAATTTGGCCCACAAGCAAAAATAGCGATGTGGGCGTATGTAACGAATCTGCAAATGAGCCCAATAATCAATGGGCCTGAGAAGGCGGAAGATAACTTGGGCTGAAATGGCCCAATAGAATAACGGGCGTTAATGGGTATAAAGTGATACCTTTGTTCATTACGGGCCGTTTCACCACGGGCGTTAATGGGCCAAGAGTTACAAAGGGCCTCATACGGGCGAAAGAAGTCATGGGCCCACATGGGCGGAAGTTAAAGCAGGCTAGAATCATATTGGGCGGCGAATGGCGCTCTGGGCCTAATTCGGATAGGGCGTAGCGGGCCTGGGTTAGCGGGTGTAAATGGGCTATATGTGAGCAATTAGTTAACGGGCTTTCGTGGGCGGCCCGCCACCTTTTGACCAAGTCAAGCGGGCGGCCTTTTCACGAGAATGGGCCTCTGTTGGGCGTGCCACGTGTCGTTGTATCATAGGCGCCTTGGTCCAATGGCGGATGACATCTGTCCCAACCGTGAGCCAACACGTGTTTCCTCCAGCCAATGATGATTTTACCGTGGAAAATCCCCATTGGTCGTGGTGTTAACGGGTTATCGGATCAAAACCTGACCCGATAGCTTAACGGCATTCCGTACTGTGGATGCCCGTGTACATCACCCTTGACGAAAGTACTTACGGATGCCGCGATTTATCGTCATGGAAGTGGACACTTCCGTGATGATAATTTTGTAATGTGATGGAACACTTCTCTGACAAGACCAGGTATGACTATCTTGATTACGTCATAAATTTTTCATGGATGTACATGCATGACAAAAACGTGACCTCTTGTGACAAACACGTATCATCACGGAAGTGTATTTTTTTGTAGTGCATGTAGGAAATCTGAGTCGGGAAAATATCTGTCCTTCGTAACCCTAGCACATAGGGAGTTTGGATTCATCAAGAAACGCCACCCATGCTCCCCCAACAGTGCGAGGTTAAACAATCGATAGTCATGAAAACCCATTCCTCCTTTCCATTTAGGTGTAGCCAATTTGTCCCATGCTATCCAGTGGAGGGATTTCCTATCAATGGAGCCCCCCCACCAAAACTTTGCCATATTCGATGTTAACCCCTTGCACACCTTTTTTGTTAAGAGGAAACAACTCATGCTGAACGTCGGAATCGCTTGCACAATGGATTTCAGTAGTGTCCTGCACAAGCAAACAGTCGCTCCATCCGA
>JAHIAM010001752.1:0-40913 GCA_021605205.1 Aegilops longissima
AGCCCAAACGGCGGGGTTATGTCCGAGAATATGCATTTTCATCTTATGCTTCCAACTAGCAAAATTAGTGCCATCAAAGTAAGGACCTCTACGGTGATAATTTCCCTCGCTAGACGCCATACTCTCCTAGGTTGTGAAACCAAGGCTATGAACACCAAAAGCTATGGAAATCAAAGCAAATGGAGACCAAAGCTCTGATACCACTTGTAGGACCTTGAAGTATGTCTAGAGGGGGGGGGGTGATTACACTACTTGACCAATTAAAAACTTAACCTTTTCCCAATTTTAGACTTTGGCAGATTTTAGTTATCTTTGAGCAAGTCAAGCAATCTTCACGCAATTCAAGAAGGCATGCAAAGAGTATATAGGCAGCGGAAAATAAAGCATGCAATTTGCAAGAATGTAAAGGGAAGGGTTTGGAGGATTTAAACGCAATTGGAGACACGAATATTTCTGTCGTGGTTCCGATAGGTGGTGCTATCGTACATCCACGTTGATGGAGACTTCAACCCACGAAGGGTAATGGTTGCGCGAGTCCACGGAGGGCTCCACCCACGAAGGGTCCACGAAGAAGCAACCTTGTCTATCCCACCATGGCCGTCGCCCACGAAGGACTTGCCTCACTAGCGGTAGATATTCACGAAGTAGGCGATCTCCTTGCCCTTACAAACTCCTTGGTTCACTTCCACAATCTTGTCGGAGGCTCCCAAGTGACACCTAGCCAATCTAGGAGACACCACTCTCCAAGAAGTAACAAATGGTGTGTTGATGATGAACTCCTTGCTCTTGTGCTTCAAATGATAGTCTCCCCAACACTCAACTCTCTCTCACAGGATTTGGATTTGGTGGAAATAAGATTTGAGTGGAAAGCAACTTGGGGAAGGCTAGAGATCAAGATTCATATGGTTGGAATGGAATATCTTGGCCTCAACACATGAGTAGGTGGTTCTCTCTCAGAACTGGTAAGTTGGAAGTGTAGGTTTGTTCTGATGGCTCTCTCCACGAATGAAGAGGAGGTGGAGGGGTATATATAGCCTCCACACAAAATCTAACCATTACACACAATTTACCAAACTCGGTGGGACCGAATCATCAAACTCGGTCGGACCGATTTAGTAAACCTAGTGACCGTTAGGGTTTTCGGTGGGACCGATATGCAACTCGGTAGGACCGATATGGTTAGGGTTAGGGCATAACGTAATCTCTGTGAGACCGGTTACACAAACTCGGTGAGACCGAATTTGGTAATTAGCTAACCAGAGAGTTGGTCAGGTAAACTCGGTGGGACCGATTCGCTCTTTCGGTGAGACCGAAAATTTACGAAAGGGAAACAGAGAGTTTACATTGTAATCTCGGTGCGACCGATCGCTCACTTCGGTTAGACCGAAACGTTATGAAGGGAAACAGAGAGATTACAATCCCATCTCGGTGAGACCGAGATCCCTATCGGTGAGACCGATTTGCCTAGGGTTTGTGGCAGTGGCTATGACATTTGAACTCGGTGGCGCTGGATAGAAAGAATCGATAGGGCTGAGTTTGACTTTAGGTTTAGGTCATATGTGGATGTGAGAAAGTAGTGGAGGGTTTTGGAGCATATCACTAAGCACATGAAGCAAGAGGCTCATTAAGCAACACATCATCCCTCCTTGATAGTATTGGCTTTTCCTATAGACTCAATGTGATCTTGGATCACTAAAATGTAAAATGTAGAGTCTTGAGCTTTTGAGCTTGAGCCAATCCTTTGTCCTTGATCTTTTGAGGGATCCACTTTCATCATCCATGCCATGCCATTCATTGAGCTTTCCTGAAATATTTGTCTTGGAATAGCATTAGCTCAATGAGCTATATGTTGTTATGAATTACCAAAACCACCTAGGTATAGTTGCACTTTCACCTCTCGACCCTGCCGACCTCGTCAACCTTGAGCAGGAAAAGCATCTCGCAAAGATGAGCATGCTGTAGTACCGTGAAGTTGTGGTTCAAGCCGGGGCGGAGCCTCATGATATCGGCCGCATTCCTGAAGTCCCAGGCCGACCTCCCCTAATTGTGCAGTGGGGCAATTCGGCGGCGGATGAAATTGGCCCTCATCATTTTGAGAGTGAGCCCGGCCAAGGTGAGGTGACAGATCCTGGTGGTGGCAACCGTGAGCTTCTTGCTGTCGGCGTCGAGATCGCCCCAGTCCTTGCTGCAGACCGGCTGCTTCTGACGGACCCGGCAGAACTCCTGCGGATCTGCCTCCACCATCCAGCACCACTGGCCCCGCCACTCGTCCCACCTCTCCTTCTGGGCACCCTCCAGGTACGTGACCCAGCTCTTGTTCCTCGGGATCCAAGTGATGCAGCCAGAGATGGTGCCCTCTGGCTAGATGCGAGGGGTGAAGTAATGGCCGAAGAGCGCTGTGCTGGGGTGCACTTCGGCGAAGCCCTCGCAGAGATGGGCAAAGAAGGCCATGCACGCCACGGCGTTTGGCATAAGGTCCAGAAGGTCAAAGCCGTAGGTGTGCATGATGTCGTTGAAGAAATCTGAGAAAGGGGGGCAGAGCCCGCAGGAGAAGTAGTCAACCAAGAAAGGATACCGATTTGGACCGGCCTTGGCGCAGGAGGCGGGGATGATGCACGTGGTGGGATGCCCCGACGTCTCCCTTCCCCACAGGGGCCTGAACTTCTCCTCGAGAGTGAGTGCATCGACCGTCGAGGTGAAGAGGGCGTACTGCATCCACAAGACCACCAACTCACTCTCCGGCGCCTCCTTCCCAACGGCATTCTTGACTGCTCCCTTGCCCTTGCCTGCCTTGGGCGCCATGGCATCTGAGGGGGGCAAAGAATCAAGAGCAATGGGGGCGCGGCGGCGGCGAACAGAGGCGAGAGCTCCAATTTTCGCTTGGAGAAGAAGAGGGGAACGGCGGTTCCGAGATTGGAAAAGGCGTGGAGGGTAAATGAGCAGCGCCCCTGCAGTTTCCTCTTTTTTTGGGGAAGATGCGGGCCACCTCTTAACTATTCACCGCGAGGTGATGCAAGCATGCTGCAACCGTCTCACGCACGACCCCCACGTCACACACTCAATGTGGGTCGTGGGGAAGCAACTGGCGAAGGAGTTACCGCGGATAAAACTCTGCCACGCGAACCCGCGCACCGTTCTGGGCCTAGACCAACAACGCCTCGCGCTTATGTGTGGCCCAGGCCCGGGGGCTCCTGTCGGTGTACAAAAGTAGGGGCCTTTCCGTACCCCTTTACTTGTGCATGAGAAGTCATAGCCACACCTGAGGCCACGCTTGGCGGGACAGAGGAAGGAAAGGTACACGACTGCCAAGGCAGTACTCAAGCCAGTGGCGCGAAGAGCAAAGGGACAAGATGGACTTCCCCCGGCAACACCCTTGTCGGGGATGGCCTACATAGCCACGGCAAGAGCCTTGCCGGGGCGACTATCCCAACACCAGCAAGGTCGCCACCCTCGGGGCTGAGAGCTCTGACACCATCGACAACGTCGAGACCAAGACTCAGGGGCGCCTGTGTGGTGGCATGCATATATTTGTGAAGACCAAAGGCCTGCAAATCCAGATAGGAACCAGAAGACGAAGACCCCCGGCAAGACCCTTGCCGGGGACAGACGAAGACCCCGGCAAGCCACGAGACCATGGCAAGACCCTTGCCGGGGGCATCTGCAGGGCCACAACTAGGCCCGCACCCAACAATGTTTCGCTGCCCCGCGGCCGTTCCGACGCGGCAACCAACCCGCCAACTAGACAAGCGCCTGCGTGGCAGCATGCAACTTCTAGAACAACTAGTCAAGCACCTGCATGGCGGCATGCAGATCTTCGTGAAGACCCAGTCACGGCACCAGCTCAGCAACCAGCAAGCCAACATGGCGCTGCATGTCTTGTCAGCTTGGATGCACGTCGAAGCAGGGCGAGGCGGCGACGGACGAGATGAGATCTGTTGCCGCCCCCAATAAATCAAGAGGGCACGTCGGCAGCGCATTAAATGCGTTTTTCCTATGATGCTAGGTGATAAACTTGTACACTTTAGATACTTTCCACCTCCTGTGTGCCACTGTGGCGACCCCTTTGACATATAAAAGGAGACCCGAGGCGTACTGTGGAAGGATTCAGACTTTTTGGACTTGGCATGCACTGCATCTAGTTCAAGAGCTCAAGAACACCAAATAAACGCAGACAAGCAGGACTAGGGTTTTACGCATCATTTGCGGCCCTATCCTGGGTAAAAATCCCCTCGTGCTGATCTTTTAGACCTGCTCTTTGCGCAGCTCCACACCCCGCCAACCGTAGAAGGGGTTCCCCGAGATCCCATAGGTGTCGGTTTCCCCGACACCCCGGCATCCCAAGCTATTATCCGAAAGAGAGCAAGCAACTAAGCTTGGGGATGCCCCGAGTGGCATCCCCTCTTTCTTCTAACGACCATCGGTATTCTACTCGAAGCTATATTTTTATTCGTCACATACTATGTGTTGTTCTTGGAGCGTCTTGTATGATATGAGTCTTTGCTTGTTTTATTTTGTGTTTTAAGTCTTGATTCCTTGCTGGACACACCTATTTGAGAGAGCCAAAATTATGTCATGACTTGTTAGAATTGCTCTCTATGCTTCACTTAAATTTTTTATGAGCTATGGACTTGCTCTGTATGCTTCACTTATATCTTTTTGAGCACGGTGTGCTTTAGTATTTTTGAAGAAATGCTCTCTTGCTTCACTTAGATTTATTTGAGAGTTAGTAAAATTTTCAAGAAATTCTCTCTTGCTTCACTTAAATTAAGTCGAGAGAAAGAAATTTTATGCTCATGATCTTCAGTTATATTTGTTTGAGCTTATCAAAAGCAACACATGAAAATTAGTCCCAAAGTGATAGATATCCAAGAAGGATATAATAAAAACTTTCATGAAGATCATTGGACAAAATAAACTTGATTCTTAGTAATATTTTTGAGATATGATGATTTGATATGTGAGTCATGTTGATGAGTAATTATGCCTTAGTAAGAATATTGGTGTTAAGGTTCGTGATTCCCTCTGCAAGCACGAAAGTCAATAATTATGCAATGAAATTTTATCCTACTTGTGGTGCATTATTCGGTGTTAATTATGCTTAATGCTCGCTTATGAGATTATTCGTTTCTTGGTTGGTCGCTTCTCAATCTTTTGCTAGCTTTCATTTTGCACAAAGTATGATCTCTACTTGTGCATCCAAAACCTTTAAACCAGTTTTGCCACACGAGTCCACTATATCTACCTATATGCGGTATTCTTTTGCCGCTCTAAGCAAATTTGTATGTGCCATCTCTAATTTTCAAAATAAACTTCTCTTTTGTGTGTTCGTACCGCTAACAAGGCGGTGAGGGGTGGTATTTTCCATGCTAGATGTGTTATTCTCACGATGAGTGTTTATTCACTTGTCATTGCATGAGAGTAAGGCAAAGGTATTAGGGATGCCCAGTCCCGAAATGAAAAATGAATTTACTTTATGTTGTCAAATAATAAATTCCTTGGAAAGTGTTGGTATGGAAGGCACCCGTGGATACGGTTAGCCATGGAAAGTGAAAGTATGGTGGAAAAAGGAATAAACTTTATTTTCTGTTTGGGAACTGCGTATGATATATCTAGCATGGAAAGTGTTGGGAACTCTAAGTCGTTTTCGTTGGAGGGAAAGGCACACCTCCAAAAATGTTTTTACCTCTAAGTTTTTCGCTTTGAGCTCTGGCACCTCTACAAATCCCTACTTCCCTCTGCGAAGGGCCTTTATTTTACTTTATGAAATTTTTATTTTGAATTTGAGTCTTCATCTTCTCTTATAAAGCACCAACTAGGAGGCACTATGATCGTACTTGTGTATTGGGTGTAGTTAATATGCGAGTGTGTTTCATGAATGGATCAATGATTGAGCATTTTGGGCTAGGGATAGCTTATTTTAGCGTTGATATTTTGAAAGACACGGTTGCTTGTTGATATCCTTGAGTATTTAAGTTATCAAGTCAAAACTAGACTATTGCTTTGAACAATATAAAAGTCCAAATGTCCATGCTATAAAGAAAAGAATATGATATGACATGTTAGGCAGCATTCCACATAAAAATTCTATTTTTATCACTTACCTACTCCTGACGTGTTAGGAAGGAGTAGTTCTTTGTAGACCTTCGGGTCCGTAGTTAGTAGCTAGATGGCTTCCTCTCTCCCGTTTGATTCTCAATACAATGGTCTCTTGGAGATCCATATGATGTAACTCTTTTTGCGTTGTGTTTGTTAGGATCGGATGAACTTTGAGTTTATGATAAGAACTACCTTTTGTATGCATGAAAGTTTTTTGAGTTTCTTTGATCTCTTATATGCATGATTTCATATAGCCTCGTATTTCTTCTCCGATATTTGGGTTTTGTTTGGCCAACTTGATCTATTTATCTCTCAATGGGAAGAGGTGCTTTGTAGCGGGTTTGATATTACGGTGCTTGATCCCAGTGACAGAAAGGGAACCGACACGTATGTATCGTTGATACTAAGGATAAAACGATGGGGTCTATCTCTACATACATAGATCTTGTCTACATCATGTCATTGTTCTTATTGCATTACTCTGTTTCCCCATGAACTTAATACACTAGATGCATGCTGGATAGCGATCGATATGTGGAGTAATAGTAGTAGATGCAGGCAGTAGTAGGTCTACTAATCTTGGACGTGATGCCTATGTAATGATCATTGCCTGGATATCGTCATGATTATTTGAAGGTCTATCAATTGCGCAACAGTAATTTGTTTACCCACCGTTTGCTATTTTTCTTGAGAGAAGACACTAGTGAAACCTATGGCCCCCGGGTCTCTTTCTCATATTATTTGCCTTTGCGATCTACTTTTCCTTTGCTTTTATTTTTAGATCTATTAAACCAAAAATACAAAAATACCTCGCTGCATTTTATTCTTATTTATTTTATTTGGCGTTCGATCTATCAATCTACTACAATTTATTTCATGTCCGTTTGCCTATCTTGGGGCGCCGCTACCCGAAAGGGATTGACAACCCCTTTTAAAGGTATCTATCAATCTACTACAATTTATTTCACGTATGTATTTGTTATTTTTGTGCAGGGGCTATTTACGATGTGTTGCTTGGTTCTCCTACTGGTTCGATAACCTTGGTCTCATCACTGGGGGAAATACCTACCGTCATTGTGCTGCATCATCCCTTCCTCTTTGGGGAAATACCGACGTAGCTTCAAGCCGCATCAAGAGACTTGCCGGTAACGAGATTGAACTAGGTATGTGATACGTCTCCAACGTATCTATAATTTGTTATTGTTCCATGCTATTATATTATCTGCTTTGGATGTTTAATGGGCTTTAATATGCTCTTTTATATTATTTTTGGGACTAACCTATTAACCGGAGGCCCAGTGCGAGTTGCTATTTTTTTGCCTATTTCAGTGTTTCGTAGAAAAGGAATATCAAACGGAATCCAAATGGAACGAAACCTTCGCAAGGATCTTTCTTGGAACACGCAATCCAGGAGACTTGGAGTGGAAGTCAGAGACGCAACGAGGTGGCCACGAGGCAGGAGGGCGCGCCCGGGGGGGGGGGGGGGTAGGCATGCCCCCACCCTCATGGGCTCCTCGTAGCTCCACCAACGCACTTATTTCGCCTATATATACCCTTGTACCCTAAAAACATCCAGGAGAGCCACGAAACCACTTTTCCACCGCCGCAACCTTATGTACCCGTGAGTTCCCATCTGGGGCCTTTTCCGGCGATCTGCCGGAGGGGGATTCGATCATGGAGGGCTTCTACATCAACACCATAGCCTCTCCTATGATGTGTGAGTAGTTTACCATAGACCTTCGGGTTCATAGTTACTAGCTAGATGGCTTCTTCTCTCTCTTTCGTTCTCAATACAAAGTTCTCCTCGATGTTCTTGGAGATCTATTCGATGTAATACTTTTTGCGGTGTGTTTGCCGAGATCCGATGAATTGTGGGTTTCTGATCAAGATTATGTATGAGTATTGTTTGGTTCTTCTCTGAATTCTTATATGCATGATTTGATATCTTTGCAAGTCTCTTCAAATTATAGGTTTAGTTTGGCCTACTAGATTGATCTTTCTTGCAATGGGAGAAGCGCTTAGCTTTGGGTTCAATCTTGTGGTGTCCTTTCCCAATGACAGTAGGGGCAGCAAGGCACGTATTGTATTGTTGCCATCAAGGATAAAAAGATGGGGTTTATATCATATTGCTTGAGTTTATCCCTCTACATCATGTCATCTTGCCTAATGTGTTACTCTGTTCTTATGAACTTAATACTCTAGATGTATGCTGGATAGCGGTCGATGTGTGGAGTAATAGTAGTAGATGCAGAATCATTTAGGTCTGCTTTACACGGACGTGACGCCTATATTCATGATCATGCCTAGATATTCTCATAACTATGCACTTTTCTATCAATTGCTCGGCAGTAATTTGTTAACCCACCGTAATATATGCTATCATGAGAGAAGCCACTAGTGAAACCTATGGCCCCCGGGTCTACTTTACATTATATAAGGTTCCGATCTATAATTCTAGTTTACTATTTATTTTGCAATCTTTATTTTCCAATCTATACAACAAAAATACCAAAAATATTTTTCTTATTATCTTTATCAGATCTCACTTTTGCAAGTGGACGTGAAGGGATTGACAACCCCTTTATCGCGTTGGTTGCAAGGTTCTTGATTGTTTGTGCGGTACTAGGTGACTTGCGTAGTAGTCTCCTCTTTGGATTGATACCTTGGTTCTCAAAACTGAGGGAAATACTTACGCTACTTTGTTGCATCACCCTTTCCTCTTCAAGGAAAACCAACGATGCTCAAGAGGTAGCAAGAAGGATTTCTGGCACCGTTGCTGGGGAGATCTACGCTCAAGTCAAGACATACCAAGTACCCATCATAAAGTCTTCTCCCTCGCATTACATTATTTTACATTTGCCTCTCGTTTTCCTCTCCCCCACTTCACCTTTGCCGTTTTATTTGCCCTTTTTTGTTCGTCTCTTTTTGCTTGCTTCTTGTGTGTCGGTGTGTTAATAGTTTGTTTAGCCGTCATGGCTGGCCCTCTCCTCTTCCTTTGTCTCCCGATTTTGAAGTTCTTCACTTCAAACAAAGACAAGAAGAAACTTAAAAGATGCTTGGTATAGGATGAATGAATCCTATCATAATTGCACTATAAAGGGAGATTTCAAGATTTTACCTTGTAATTTTTATGTTGGGCTAACCATGTCCCATAGACAACTCTTGGATTTTGCCGCTAAAGGGAGTTTTATTGAAATCGATTGTCGGTGTGGGGTTTTGGCAAACCCTTAAGGTTCGAACACTGGATTGCGCGCGAAGTCTTTCCCTCCTACTGATCTACGTTGTAGCTCGCTAGGATCTTGCGGACGAACTCGACGAACTCACGACACAGAGACACAGGGTTTATACTGGTTCGGGCCACCGATGTGGTGTAATACCCTACTCCAGTGTGGTGGTGGTGGATTGCCTCTTGGGCTGTTTATGAACAGTACAAGGGAAGAACTACCTCCTGAGTTTGAGGTGTTCTTGTGCGTATGAACTTGTGGCGTGAGGGTTTGATCTCTCTGTTTTCTCTCCCCATCCTACTGTGGTGGCTAACTCTACTTATAGAGGCCCTGGTCCTCTTCCCAAATATCGAGCGGGAAGGGAGCCAACAACGGCGGGAAAATTTGAAGGGGGATAACTAGTACATGCTATCCTGACAAAAGCGGTCTTCGCCTGCGAAAAGCTCTGGGGTGACGCTGTCTTAGGCTCCACGATGACCTCCGCCTTGCCGTCCTCCTGGTCTTGGTCTCGTTGCACCAATATGGCAACCTTTGCCTGATGCCTCGGTACTCTTCGCCTGCGCTTGCCTCCTTAGCACCAAAGAGGAAATGGGGACGCTGCACGCACTGGCGCCCGCCTGGCACCCGCCTGGCACCGTTTGTCATGGCTCACGTCACGAGAGTCTCATGAGGTTCGCCCCGCCTTGATATCTCCGCTCCTCGTGAGCCTTCCTGGCTAGGCCACTCCAGAGGAGGTCTTGCGTCGTCCTCCTCGTGAGGCTTGGACCCTCGCTAGGGTCTTGGATGCCTTGTCCATGAAGATGGGCCGTACGGCCTGCTGCTTAGCCACGCTGTGGGCGGCAGGCAGGCAAGTCTGGGGACCTCCGTTCCCAGAACGCCGACAGTAGCCCCCAGGCCCAAGGTGCGCTCGGGCTTGGCTTCACGTCGAAGCCAAGGGTCAAGTTCAGAGCACCGCAGGCCCCAAAAGCCCGCGGCCTCGGTCGACGCATGGCGGTTGATTGGAAGTGGGCGTCTTCGCTTCTCCACGCTGCCTCGGCAACTGCACGACTTGACAAGTCCCTGCGAAATGCAAGGAAAACCATCATTACCTACGATCGTGGGAGATGTCGGTTGGCCTTCTCTTGCTATAAATGGGGAGGGGGCGGAGCCCCCGTTGCCCATCTCTTCCTCACTTGCTTACTTCTTCCTCCTTGCTCCATTGCTGAAATCAGTGGTGCCCATCAGAAGGTTTTCCGCCGAAGAGAAAGGGAAAGCTCTCCGGGACAATCCGGGGCCACTTCCGCCGAAGAAGAGGTCGATCCATCGCTGTGACGAAGCGGCGATGCAAGTGGTGTTGAGGCCCTGGTGCGAGCGGCCTCCGTCGGGGTACCCGCTACCCTTGCACGCCCGAGCCGAGGGCTCGGGAGGTAGGAGCGACGAACAACGCCGCCCACGTGGCGACTAGGGTCGCCGCGCCACGGTGCCGCATGCCGTTGCCCCTGGGGTCCACGCCGCTGACTCCTCGCGCGAGTTGGTGCTGTGGGCGCCGATGCCACCGAGCTCCTGGATCCGCTTCCTGCGGTTCTTCTCCGACGTGATGCTGCCGAGGGGGCCGCTCGAGCTCTGGCTGCAGCATGCTGACTGTAGTGCTCCGGCGACCGGAGCGGAGATTGAAGCGGTCCCCACCGGCAAGATCTTCATGACTCGCGGCTGGGGCGAGGTCGCACGGGTCTGCCGTGCGAGGGGATCCCTCGCGATCCACTTCGAGTACGACGGTGCCTCCACGCTCTCCTTTAAGGTTTTTGACGCCGAGGGCTGCTGCCTGGAGTGCTGCCCTGGGGAGGAGCGCCAAGCCAACGCGCGCCCCGCCCGCGGTTACTCCCACAGCAGTAGCAGCTCTTGGGAGTCTGGTAGCTCTCCCGAGCTTTACGAGACTCCGGAGACGAGCGATGACAGCTACGTCCCCCCGAGCTCTCGCAGCGCTCGGAGCAGGGCTGCAGCGTCCGGCCGCCACCGCCGCCGCTGATCTGGATGAGGTTGGCGCCGGCCTCCCGTGGCCCACTGTTGTTGATGGCGTCCGCCACGGGAGGGTGTAGATAGGATTCTCCTTAGTACCAGCTTTTTGTTTCCTGCGAAGGATCATAAACCACCCCGTGGAGGCATGTAAGGGCACTGTAATGCCTTTGGTGCTTATCTTTCTTATTATGAGGACTTGGTGAGTGTGTGTCCCGTTAAGGCTTGGCCCCTTGAGGGAGTCCTGTATTAGGGGGTGTCCGGATAGCCGAACTATCATTGTTGGCCGGACTCCTGGACTATGAAGATACAAGATTGAAGACTTCGTCCCGTATCCGGATGGGACTTTCCTTGGCGTGGAAGGCAAGCTTGGCGTCTGGATATGTAGATCTCCTACCATTGTAACCGACTCGTGTAACCCTAACCCTATCCGGTGTCTATATAAACCGGAGGGTTTTAGTCCGTGGGGACGAACAACAATCATACCATAGGCTAGCTTCTAGGGTTTAGCCTCTCGATCTCGTGGTAGATCCACTCTTGTACTACCCATATCATCAATATTAATCAAGCGGGAGTAGGGTTTTACCTCCATCGAGAGGGCCGAACCTGGGTAAAACATCGTGTCCCTTGTCTCCTGTTACCATCCGCCTAGACGCTGGTCGGGACCCCCTACCGAGATCCGCCGGTTTTGACACCGACATTGGTGCTTTCATTGAGAGTTCCTCTGTGTCGTCATCCTTAGGCCCGATGGCTCTTTCGATCATCAACAACGACGCGGTCCAGGGTGAGACTTTTCACCCCGGACAGATCTTCATATTCGGCGGCTTTGCACTGCGGGCCATTCACTTGGCCATCTGGAGCAGATCGAAAGCTACGCCCCTGGCCATCAAGTCAGATTTGGGAGTTTGAACTATACGGCCGACATCCGCGGAGACTTGATCTTTGACGGATTCGAGCCACAGCCAAGTGCGCCGCATTGTCTCGATGGGCACGATCTAGCCCTGCCACCGAACAGTGCCCTGGAGGCCGCACCAGCGTCCGCTCCGACCCTTTGCTCGGAGCCGACTCCGTCGATCGAGGACGAGTGGCTGGACACCGCCTCGGGGGCTACGATCTCTACGGCGATTAAGCCGAATTCCATCCCTGTCCTTTGCGAAGACCGTGACTCCAAGGTGCCGGACTCCTCTCTGGACTCCGAACCCTCCGTGCCCCCGCCAATCGAATCCACTTGGGCGCCGATTCACGGAGTTCACAGCCATGGACATCTTTTCAAGACTCGCCCTTTGGCGACATCCTGAATTCACTAAAGTCTCTCTCTTTATCGGAGAGCCTGGCTGGACTACGGTCGGGGAAGGTTGGGATGCGGACGACGAAGAAATTCAACGCCCACCCACCACCCACTTTGTAGCCCTTTGTCGATGATTTAACCGACATGCTCGACTGACTCCAAAGACATCGGCGGTATGGGCGACGATGCTAGAGGCGACCAAGAACCAGCGCCTCTGGGCACCTGGAAGGCCACCTCGTCATACGACATATACATGGTGGACATCCCAAAAGATGGGAGCAGCGATGGAACAGCGGAGGATGACCCCTCAAGAAACAGCCCAAGCGCCGGTGTCGTGGCGCCGCTCTAAATCCTGCCACAGCAAAAATGGTGATTCCGAAGTTCTCCTCGATGTTCTTGGAGATCTATTCGATGTAATACTTTTTGCGGTGTGTTTGCGAGATCCGATGAATTGTGGGTTTCTGATCAAGATTATGTATGAGTATTGTTTGGTTCTTCTCTGAATTCTTATATGCATGATTTGATATCTTTGCAAGTCTCTTCAAATTATAGGTTTAGTTTGGCCTACTAGATTGATCTTTCTTGCAATGGGAGAAGCGCTTAGCTTTGGGTTCAATCTTGTGGTGTCCTTTCCCAATGACAGTAGGGGCAGCAAGGCACGTATTGTATTGTTGCCATCAAGGATAAAAAGATGGGGTTTATATCATATTGCTTGAGTTTATCCCTCTACATCATGTCATCTTGCCTAATGTGTTACTCTGTTCTTATGAACTTAATACTCTAGATGTATCTTTGGATAGCGGTCGATGTGTGGAGTAATAGTAGTAGATCGAGAATCATTTAGGTCTGCTTTACAGACGTGGCGCCTATATTCATGATCATGCCTAGATATTCTCATAACTATGCACTTTTCTATCAATTGCTCGGCAGTAATTTGTTAACCCACCGTAATATATGCTATCATGAGAGAAGCCACTAGTGAAACCTATGGCCCCGGGTCTACTTTACATTATATAAGGTTCGATCTATAATTCTAGTTTACTATTTATTTTGCAATCTTTATTTTCCAATCTATACAACAAAAATACCAAAAATATTTTTCTTATTATCTTTATCAGATCTCACTTTTGCAAGTGGACGTGAAGGGATTGACAACCCCTTTATCGCGTTGGTTGCAAGGTTCTTGATTGTTTGTGCAGGTACTAGGTGACTTGCGAGTAGTCTCCTACTGGATTGATACCTTGGTTCTCAAAAACTGAGGGAAATACTTACGCTACTTTGCTGCATCACCCTTTCCTCTTCAAGGAAAACCAACGCATGCTCAAGAGGTAGCAAGAAGGATTTCTGGCACCGTTGCTGGGGAGATCTACGCTCAAGTCAAGACATACCAAGTACCCATCATAAAGTCTTCTCCCTCGCATTACATTATTTTACATTTGCCTCTCGTTTTCCTCTCCCCCACTTCACCTTTGCCGTTTTATTTGCCCTTTTTTGTTCGTCTCTTTTTGCTTGCTTCTTGTGTGTCAGTGTGTTAATAGTTTGTTTCGCCGTCATGGCTGGCCCTCTCCCTCTTCCTTTGTCTCCCGATTTTGAAGTTCTTCACTTCAAACAAAGACAAGAAGAAACTTAAAAGATGCTTGGTATAGGATGAATGAATCCTATCATAATTGCACTATAAAGGGAGATTTCAAGATTTTACCTTGTAATTTTTATGTTGGGCTAACCATGTCCCATAGACAACTCTTGGATTTTGCCGCTAAAGGGAGTTTTATTGAAATCGATTGTCGGTGTGGGGTTTTGGCAAACCCTTAAGGTTCGAACCTTTGGATTCTTGTGAAGTCTTTCCCTCCTACTGATCTACGTTGTAGCTCGCTAGGATCTTGCGGACGAACTCGACGAACTCACGACACAGAGACACAGGGTTTATACTGGTTCGGGCCACCGATGTGGTGTAATACCCTACTCCAGTGTGGTGGTGGTGGATTGCCTCTTGGGCTGTTTATGAACAGTACAAGGGAAGAACTACCTCCTGAGTTTGAGGTGTTCTTGTGCGTATGAACTTGTGGCGTGAGGGTTTGATCTCTCTGTTTTCTCTCCCCATCCCTCTTGTGGTGGCTAACTCTACTTATAGAGGCCTGGTCCTCTTCCCAAATATCGGCGGGAAGGGAGCCAACAACGGGGAAAATTTGAAGGGGATAACTAGTACATGCTATCGACAAAAGCGGTCTTCGCTGCGAAAGCTACAGGGGTGGCGCTGTCTTAGGCTCCACGATGACCTCCGCCTTGCCGTCCTCCTGGTCTTGGTCTCGTTGCACCAATATGGCAACCTTTGCACGATGCCTCGGTACTCTTCGCTGCGCTTGCCTCCTTAGCACCAAGAGGAAATGGGGGCGCTGCCGCCTTTGGCGCCCTTTGGCACCCCTTTGGCACCGTTTGTCATAGCTCACGTCACGAGAGTCTCATGAGGTTCGCCCGCCTTGATATCTCGCTCCTCGTGAGCCTTCTGGCTAGGCCACTCGGAGGAGGTCTTGCGTCGTCCTCCTCGTGAGGCTTGGACCCTCGCTAGGGTCTTGGATGCCTTGTCCATGAAGATGGGCGTCTGACTGCTGCTTATACCTGTGTGGCGGCGAGCGAGCAAGTCTGGGACCTCCGTTCCCGAGAGCGCCGACAGTAGCCCCAGCCCAAAGGTGCGCTCGGGCTTGGCTTCACGTCGAAGCCAAGGGTCAAGTTCGAGCACCGCAGGCCCCAAAGCCAGCGGCCTCGGTCGGCGCATGGCGGTTGATTGGAAGTGGGCGTCTTCGCTTCTCACGCTGCCTCGGCAAGCTGCCACGACTTGACAAGTCCTGCGAAATGCAAGGAAAACCATCATTACCTACGATGCGTGGGAGATGTCGGTTGGCCTTCTCTTGCTATAAATGGGGGGCGGAGCCCGTTGTTTATCTCTTCCTCACTTGCTTACTTCTTCCTCCTTGCTCCATTGCTGAAATCAGTGGTGCCCATCGAGAAGGTTTTCGCCGAAGAAAGGAAAGCTCTCCGGGACAATCCGGGGCCACTTCCGCCCGAAGAGGTCGATCCATCGCTGTGTGAGCGGCGATGCAAGTGGTGTTGAGGCCCTGGTGCGGCGGCCTCCGTCGGGGTACCGCTACCCTTACGCCCGAGCGAGGGCTCGGGAGGTAGGAAAGCGACGAACAACGCCCGCCCGCGTGGCGACTAAATTCGCCAGCGCCCGCGGTGCCGCATGCCGTTGCCCACAGGGTCCCGCCGCTGACTCCTCGCGAGTTGGTGCTGTGGCGCCCGATGCCACCGAGCTCTGGATCCGCTTCTGCGGTTCTTCTCCGACGTGATCTGCCGAGGGGCGCTCGAGCTCTGGCTGCGACATCTTGTTGTAGTGCTCCGGCGACCGGGCGGAGATTAAGCGGTCCCCCGGCAAGATCTTCATGACTTCATGGCTGGGGCGAGGTCGCGCAGGTCTGCCGTGCGAGGATCCCTCGCGATCCACTTGATCTGACGGTGCCTCACGCTCTCCTTTAAGGTTTTTGGCGCCGAGGGCTGCTGCAGAGTGCTGCCACAGGGAGGCGCCAAGCCAGCGCGCCCGCCCGCGGTTACTCCCACAGCAGTAGCAGCTCTTGGGAGTCTGGTAGCTCTCCGAGCTTCTGAGACTCGGAGGCGGCGATGACAGCTCGTCCCCGAGCTCATGGCCTTTCGGGCAGGGGCTGCAGCGTCGGCCGCCACCGCCGCCCGCTGATCTGGATGAGGTTGGCGCCCGGCCTCCGTGGCCTTGTTGTTGATGGCGTCCGCCACGGGAGGGTGTAGATAGGATTCTCCTTAGTACCAGCTTTTTGTTTCCTGCGAAGGATCATAAACCACCCGTGGAGGCATGTAAGAACCTTTGTAATGCCTTTGGTGCTATCTTTCTTATTATGAGGACTTGGTGAGTGTGTGTCCCGTTAAGGCTTGGCCCCTTGAGGGAGTCTGTATTAGGGGTGTCAGGATAGCGAACTATCATTGTTGGCGGACTCTGGACTATGAAGATACAAGATTGAAGACTTCGTCCCGTGTCCGGATGGGACTTTCCTTGGCGTGGAAGGCAAGCTTGGCGTCTGGATATGTAGATCTCCTACCATTGTAACCGACTCTGTGTAACCCTAACCCTATCCGGTGTCTATATAAACCGGAGGGTTTTAGTCCGTGGGGCGAACAACAATCATACCATAGGCTAGCTTCTAGGGTTTAGCCTCTCGATCTCGTGGTAGATCCACTCTTGTACTACCCATATCATCAATATTAATCAAGCGGGAGTAGGGTTTTACCTCCATCGAGAGGGCGAACCTGGGTAAAACATCGTGTCCCTTGTCTCCTGTTACCATCCGCCTAGGCGCAATTCGGGACCCCCTACCGAGATCCGCGGTTTGACACCGACATTGGTGCTTTCATTGAGAGTTCCTCTGTGTGCGTCATCCTTAGGCCCGATGGCTCTTCGATCATCAACAACGCGCGGTCCAGGGTGAGACTTTTCACCCGGACAGATCTTCATATTCGGCGGCTTTGCCTTTGCGGGCCATTCACTTGGCCATCTGGAGCAGATCGAAAGCTTCGCCCTGGCCATCAAGTCAGATTTGGGAGTTTGAACTATCGGCCGACATCCGCGGAGACTTGATCTTTGCGGATTCGAGCCACAGCCAAATCGCCGCATTGTCTCGATGGGCACGATCTAGCCCTGCCACGAGCGATTGCCACGGAGGCCGCACCAGCGTCGCTCCGACCCTTTGCTCGGGCCGACTCCGTCGATCGAGGGCGAGTGGCTGGACACCGCCTCGGGGCTCACGATCTCTGGCGATTAAGCGAATTCCATCCCTGTCCTGCGAAGACCGTGACTCAAGGTGCGGACTCCTCTCGGACTCGAACCCTCCGTGCCCCCCCAATCGAATCCACTTGGGCGCCCGATTCACGGAGTTCTGGCCGCGGACATCTTTCGGCACTCGCCCTTTGGCGACATCCTGAATTCACTAAAGTCTCTCTCTTTATCGGGAGAGCCTGGCTGGACTACGGTCGGGAAGGTTGGGATGCAGACGACGAAGAAATTCAACGCCCACCACCACCCACTTTGTAGCCCTTGTCGATGATTTAACCGACATGCTCGACCCGACTCCAAAGACATCGGCGGTATGGGCGGCGATGCTAGAGGCGACCAGAACCAGCGCCTCTGAGGGCCTTTGGAAGGCCACCTCGTCATCGACATATACATGGTGGACATCCCAAAAGATGGGAGCAGCGATGGAACAGCGGAGGATGACCCCTCAAGAAACAGCCCAGCGCCCGGTGTCGTGGCGCCGCTCTAAATCCTGCCACAGCAAAAATGGTGATTCGGCGCAGGAGATAATAACACCACGGGCGGTGCCAAAGACAACCCCCTCGGTGAGGATTCAGCACGGGGAGGAGGAGAAGCCAGCCCTTATGATAGAGTGGCGGGAGCGGGGAGGTGGAGGGCGGTAATTATATGCCTCCCTCCGAAGTTGAGGCAAGCCTCGGCTGACGGCAATTTTTCGTGCTGAGGATCCCCTTGAACAGGGCGTTTCAAGCGCGGGCTTATGGCCACGACAAGCAGCCTCAAGAAAAAGCAGCAGACTTAGAGCTGACCAAGACTTGCTAGGCAGCGGATGGACTGAAGTCCTTGCAGCCGAAAATCTGAACTCGAGCGCCCTTCAAGAGATACCCAAGCGCAGGCTGCTACCCCAATTAGAGAAGCAGCACCCAAACCTACATCAACAGCGCATGATCGCGGCCGACCCGGCCACCCGTGGCATGACGGAGAGGCCTCTAGACCCTCCATTCAAGCCGCACCCGGCGTCGCTCAAAAATTACCAAGGCATGAGAAGCGCGCGGACACTGCAAGACATATTGGAGGACAAGGCAAGGCAAACAAGATCGATCTACGGATCGCGTGGGAGCCACGACGCGCGCGATAACCGTCACGCGGATACAGCAATTCGGCGGGCGAACCACGATGAACAAAGCTCATTTGAGCTGCGCCGTGATATAGCTCAATCAGGCGCCGCACACCACTATGCTTCACAGGCGAAGTGATGGATCATCAAATCCCGAGGTTTCAAACCCGTAAACATCGAATCATACGATGGCACAACAGATCCTGCGGTTTGGATCGAGGACTACCTCCTCCATATCCACATGGCCCTTGGTGATGATCTACGCCATCAAATACCTCCCACTCAAGCTTAAAGGACCAGCTCGGCATTGGCTTAACAGCTTGCCGGCAGAATCAATTGGTTGTTGGGAGGACACGGAAGCCGCATTCCTTGATAACTTCCGGGGCACATATGCGACCACCAGGCGCCGATGACCTCAGCCACATAATTGATAGCGGAAGAATCGGCGGACAATTCGGACACGGTTCCTAACCAAGAAAAATCAAATCGTTGGTATGCGGATGCAAAGGCCCTTGCAACCTTCAAACATAACATCCATGACGAGTGGCTTGCCCGGCACCTAGGACAGGAAAAGCGAAATCCATGGCAGCCCTCTGGCGCTCATGACCGCTTTTGCGGGGGAGGACAAGCTGGCTGGCTCGTAGTAACAACTTGACCAAAAACCCTGGTAGTTCGGATACCAAGGACAGCAATGGCAGGTCGGCGTCGCAACAAGCACAAAGCGCGCGTGCGGCAATAATGCTAAAGATCGACAATCAATGCAGATTCAGAGGCTCTAAACCGGTCGCGGGAAAAGCCGTTCAAAAGAAATACTCGAGGGCCGTCAATCTGGACCGAATACTCGATCGCTCGTGCCAAATACATGGCACCCCGAAAAACCAGCCAACCACACCAGCAGGGATTGTTGGGTCTTCAAACAAGCGAGCAAGTTAAATGCGAACTCAATGACAAGGGCTACATAGCGATGATGAGGAGGAGCCCGACCGCCCGAACAATAGAGACGAAGGGCTTCCCCCACAAGTGCGGACGGTGAACATGATATCATAACCCACATACCCAAAAGGGGCGGAGCGTGCACTAAGGGGCGTATATGCGATGGAGCGGTCGCCCGAAGTTCAACCCATGGTCCTCCTGCCCGATCACCTTTGGTGAAGGACCACCCACTAGCATCCGCCATGGTGGATTCGCGCATTGGTTCTTGACCCAATCATCGTGAGTTCACCTCACTAGAGTCTGATGGGCGGCGGTAGCAACCTGAACCTGCTCTATCGGGATCGGTCATAAAATGGGCATAGACCCTCAAAGATTAAACCAACAAAGGCGACCTTTAAAGGCGTCATACCAGATGTAGAGGCCAATTATGCGGGCTCGGTTACACTCGAAGTGGTCTTGGATCCCGGATAACTTCGAAGCGAAGAGTTAATCTTTGACATAGTCCCGTTCATGGCGGCTATCACGCCTGCTTTGGCGAACCGCATTTGCCAAGTTCAATGCGGTGCTGCACTCGCATACCTCAAGCTCAAGATGCGAGGCCTTGAGGGTAATCACGGTCAATGGAAACACGAGCGCTCTCTCGAATGGAGGAGCATCTGGCGACCCTCGCGGCGGAGGTGCAAAGCAGCCTCTCATAGCAATTCTCGAGTCCGGCTACTAAACGTCCGGGCACCGTCAAACGCGCCCGGAGTAATCTACAACATGACCGGCTGGCACGATCCGAACGCAGCGTAGCAATCCGGCTAACCCCATCCCTCGCGAAATTGCGAAGCGATTACTGGCGTACATAACTATGCTCTGGAGATACCATGGGCATAAGGGAGAACACGACCACGACACGCCTAGAATGCGGCTCAACGCACGGGGGCTCCGATTGTGTCATTCTTTTCTTTCTTCTTTTCTCTTACTTTTAGGACTCCGTTTTGAAGCCTGTCGGCTCTAGAATTGCGAACTCACGATGCAACAGCCAGGGAAGCGAAAGCTACGTCGAGTGTCCAGGTGGTCTCTACTACGAGCATTATACCTGTTTTACATACCATCTCGCAGCTTACCCCTGGAGGGGGACATGTCAAATAATCCCAGCCCTTGCTTATCGCACTATTTGTATCATTCTTCTTTCATTGTAGTACCTTTTTGAATAAACAATACATAGCTTTTGCCTATTATTGCATTCCTTTCTTTATCTATATATATGTTCATTCATGACATGTTGCACCCGTACACTTTGGTATGGCCAATATACCAGGGGCTTAAGTACCCCAAAGATATGGTGTGATAAGTCCGAACACTTTCACAAGTGCGGCACCCCGAACTTATAACATTATATGCATCGGCTCCGAATCATGTCTTGGGTCAATAGTTGGGTTTGCCCGGCTCCCATGTTTTGGTACCTTACGTTCCGTTATATCGGCTAAGGTAGCGCTGGGAGCCCCGGTTGAGCTGGGTTGAGCACCTCAGTGGAGAAAGCTAAAACTGACCGTCATGATAGGGCGAGAGCGATCGCTGTTCGAGAGGTTTTTGGGTCCCTAAAGACTTATGCCGCTTAGGCGAGTCGGCATTGTCCGGCCAAAGGCGTGGATAGCGCCCGAACTCGGTCTTGAATACTAGGGGCTTCGCGAAATTTAAAATTATAAATTCTATGGCTAAGTGAGAGTGTTCAAGCACTATAGTCCGGTTGCCTTGTTACGTTCGTTGGCGCCTCCCTCAAAGGACCCAGAATGGGAACAAGGCGCTCAAGTTTATCCCAAACACCCCACACTTTCGTGGCATGGGGGCTGAAATAACGACTTGCCATCTCTCAAAATTGATAAACGGCCGCACAGAAGGTAATATTTTAAATTCACAAGCATTGCTTAGCGCATATGAACAAGTTTTCAGCGTACAGGATAACAAATGCGAGTCTATTCAAAAACTAAATCATTGGAGAATTCACCCGCTATAAGGCGGGCACCCTTCAAGACGCCCTCATAGTACATTTCGGGCTTGCGATGCTCCTTGCCCGGCGGTGGCCCGTCCATCACAAGCTTCTCAGCATCCATCTTGCCCTAGTGCACTTTAGCACGGGCAAGGGCCCGACGGGCACCTTCAATGCGGACGGAGCGCTTGATGACTTCAATCCGTGGACAGGCGTCCACCAGCCGCCCTTACTAGCGAAGTAGCTCCCAGGCATGGCTTCCTTAGGCCACAGCCGAATTGTGAGGCCCTTCATGGCCTGTTCGGCGACCTTTTGGAGCTCGACTAGCTGCTTCAGCTGCTCACTCAGGGGCACCGGATATCCGGCCTCAGCATACTGAGACCAGAACACCTTTTCCGTCGAGCTCCCCTCCTCGGCGCGGTAGAACTCGGCAGCATCGGACACACTCTGGGGCAGATCTGCGAATGCTCTGGAGAGCTCGGATTCGGGTAAGTAATAGATAATTCACTTTCACATGCTTGCTTTGCATAAGAATGCCTTACCGCGCTATCTTCTTTAATGATTCAATTTCTGGAGGGCTTTTGGGCCCGGCCTTAGCGGCTTTGGCACTCTCAAGAGCAGGCGAGCTCGGACTCTCGAGTCTTGAGTCACCTCCAAACTCTCGTGTTTTCCACGAGGCACAGGAGCTCTTGCCGCACCTCCGCCACCCACGCCTCCTGCTTCTCTCGCTCGGTGCGCTCCGAGGCCGCTTTGCTTTCAGCCGTGGACACCACTTCCTTCAGGGTCGCCACCTCATTCGTGGCCCCTACAATACCCACGTTAGTCCTGTCATTTTTGCAACCAAATCCTTTCTATAAGGTATTACTTTCAGAAGGTATTACTTACCTTCCTTGTCCTCGAGCTGCTTCTTGGCAAGGCCAAGCTCGTTCTTGGACCGCTCGAGGCTCTTCTTCAATGCATTGACCTCCGCAGTCAGTGCGGCAAAGCTCAGCAGCGCAGCCTGAATTCCCATATTGACATACTTATGTTAGACTCCTGCGTATATCTTTTTAGATCCTCAGTCCAGTTTTTCTTTCCGAACACCGAACTAAGCATCAATGGCTACTGTCTATGCGGTAATATTTTTACATATTCTAAACTTACCTCAAAGCTGTTAGAAGGCTAATGCAGGCTTGATCAGCCCGCTCTTGGCGGGTGAACTTCTGGATCACCACACTCATGCAGTGCGGTGCTCCTCGTCGATGGAGGTGCCGTTAAGCGCCTCGGCAAGCTATCCGGTGCCTCGGATGGGCCGAGAGTCACCGGCGTCGCAGTCTTGCCCTTCTTCTGAAGGGCCGCTTGCGGACTTGGAACCAGAAGATTCGATGCTGAGTCCGGCCTGAGGCGGACTTAGAGCCCTCTGGGTTTTCGCCCCCTTTGTGCCCGGAGTCCGGGAGGTCACCTTGCGGCGCCTCCAGGACCACCTCCTCCTGGTGGGGCCCCTTTTGGGACTCCACCGCGGTGCCCTCTGCATCACGAGGAGAGGAGGCGGTCGGAAGTGAAGTTCTATTCACATCCGACGAATCCAGGGAGCCGCTCGGCAAGCGGCGAGCGTCCTTGGGCGGGCTACATGGTTAAATTCAGCGTTAGAAGACACTATCGACAAATAAAAATCTGAGCTATTAGGGCCGGACACTTACGATCTCGCCGAGGCTTGGCCTTGGTGGCCCTCCTCCTCGTCGTTGTCGGCGTTGGTGGAGAAGTATGGAGGAAGGTCCTTCCTTTCTTGGACCCTCTGGCCTCCCGGTCAGGCGGCCTTCCTTTCTTCTCTCCCCGGCTGGGAGAGGCTTCTTCCTCCTCCTCGTCCTCGGGGAGATTCCGCCTCGAGTCGTCGGACGAAGAGTCCGACAACACACTGGCGCGGGAGCTCCTTGAGTTCCGTGGCCTTCTTCTTGGCCTTCTTCTCGGCACCACGTGAGGTGCGGAGCCAGCTCTGCCCGTCAATCGGTGTCCGCTGGGTCTTCGGCAAGGGGCAGACGGTTAATCTATCCGGACATCTTGAGCCAGTCTGTCAAAGGTTAGGGAGTTTTAGATCCGCATAGAGTCAAACTATGAAAAAGATTCCCATAAAGGGTAAAATAACACCTCGCTGGCTTGGCGCTGCGAGCTGAATCCAGCGATCTTGATGGCGGATGCAGAACTCGGCGCCCTTGAACAGCACCTTCCAGGCATCTTTGTACGTAGTGTCGAAGAGCCGGCTCAAGGTTCGGTGTTGTGCCGGATCAAACTCCCACAAATTGAAGGCCCATTGCTGGCATGGGAGAATCCGGCGGATGAGCATCACCTGGATTACGTTGACAAGCTTGAGATTCTTGTCCACCAGGTTTGAAGCGCGGGTTTGGAGTCGGACAGCTCTTCGAATCACCCCACTTCAGGCCGTCTCTTTCCATGATGTGAGCCATGTGGGAAGCCAGATCGAATTCGGGGCCACAGCCCATTGAAAGTCGCGGCTCGGTGATGTAGAACCACCCGATTTCCACCTTTATGGTCTCCACAAAGGGCCCTCGAGCCATGGGGCGTTGGCCATCTTGCATGACATGGCACCTCCGCACTCCGCTTGGCGGCCGCCCACTACCTTGACTTGACATTGAAGGTCTTCAGCCATAAGCGAAGTGGGGCTGGATCGAAGGAAGGCCTCGCACCTGACGATAAGCGCCGAGATGTTGAGGATGAAATTCGGGGCTAGATCGTGGAAATCTAGGCCGTAGTAGAACATGAGCCCCCGGACGAACGGGTGAAGTGGAAACCCTAGTCCGCGGAGGAAGTGGGGGAGGAACACCACCCTCTCATGGGGCTTGGGGGTGGGGATGAGCTGCCCCTTGTTGGGGAGCTGACACACGATGTCGCCAGACAAGTATCCGGCTTTCGCAGATTTTGATGTGCCCCTCCGTGGCGGAGAAGCCATCCACTTGCCTCCCGCTCCGGACATGGTTGGAGAAGGTTGAGGTGGGATGTGCGGACTTAGGCGCTGGAGCTCGAGTCTTGTGAAATGGATGAGCAAAGGAGGAAGAAGGCGTGGGTTAAAGGTGGATCCTTATCCCTTATATGAATGAGATGAAGCTATCGTCCCCGCCAACTGGTAAAACTCGCTTATCTCCCAAGCGCCGTAATCAATGGCGTGGTTGGGTTACCACGTCCGTATTGATGAGAATCCGGAATAAGGGGCACGATCTCCACCACGATAAGGCGTGCCAAGAAACCGCCTCGCTAAGCGTCTGAGGTGGAGCAGTAAAAGCGATTAAGTATAAAGGCCTAGCTGTGGTGTGATGTCACGCCGCGGAATACGTCGATAGATCTGTGCAAAGGTTATTCTCTCTACGGTGGTATGTGGAACTTGTTTTGCGAGCGGACACTATCCTTGTGTTCAAAATCTTCTATGAAGTATTAGGAGGAGGAACCCGCCTTGCAATGCGAAGACAATATCGCGCGCGGATTAAATCGTCATTGAAGCCTGGTTCGAGGGATTCTTGAGGAGTCTGGATTAGGGGTGTCGGATAGCGAACTATCACCGTTGACGGACTCTGGACTATGAAGATACAAGATCGAAGACTTTGTCCGTGTCGGATGGGACTTTCCTTGGCGTGGAAGGCAAGCTTGGCGATCGGATATGTAGATCTCCTACCATTGTAACCGATTCGTGTAACCCTAACCCTATCCGTGTCTATATAAACCGGAGGTTTTAGTCCATAGGACGAACAACAATCATACCATAGGCTAGCTTCTGGGGTTTAGCCTCTCGATCTCGTGGTAGATCCACTCTTGTACTACCCATATCATCAATATTAATCAAGCGGGAGTAGGGTTTTACCTCCATCGAGAGGGCCCGAACCTGGGTAAAAACATCGTGTCACTTGTCTCCTGTTACCATCCGCCTAGACGCACAGTTCGGGACCCCCTACCCGAGATCCGCCGGTTTTGACACCAACACCCCTCCTTTCTTTCCTCGCGATGGCTTCGTTGCTCTACGCTGAGAGGTCCCAGTCCCCAGGCTGGCTACAGCCATCGCTGGTATGCTAGGTCGCGTGCCGTGGTCAAGGCCAGGAGGTGTGCAGCCCGAGGCCCAGTAAGAGCCCCTGAGGCGCGATGCTTAGGAGGTCCGCCTTAGCGCTCAAGCAGCCATGGTAAGACAAGAAAGGAAAAGACTTGGCCGCGACGGGGTTGCGGCACGGAGTAAGTGACCACTAGGCTCAGATATTTAGCCGGTCCTAGGGCGGAACTTATCTTGCTCACTTCGTGGTGATTCCTGATGTCGCGCTAGGGCTGCGCGCCAATTCGTGCGTCATAGACAGGTCGACCCATCCGAGTTCCCCCCCCCCCTCATGCTATTCTTAGTGCTCTACGTCCTCAGGTCCGGCCCTCGGCGAGCTCGGCCGCGGCTGGTATGCGGTCGCGATGCCGTGGTCAAGGCCGGGGTGAGGCTGGAGAGCGATGAAACTCATGGTCGCGATGCTCGAGGCCCCCCTTTTAACGCTCAAGCGAATCGCACGGGGGATAAGGAGACTCGTGGTGCCGTCTGCTATCCTTTCCTCGGGACCCCTGTGAACAGGCACGAGAAGAAACAGGTTTGACTGTCACAGCTGTTAGCCTGCCGCTGGTTGCTCTTGGTGAGGCGAAGGCACCGAGGGCCTAGTGAGGTGACGTGCACGGCGCGTGCCGCGAGCCAGAGATCGACCACTCAGATTTGTCGGTCGTGGCAGGGACGGGCCCATGCACCAACGCCGTGCCTATTTGAAGGCCCCGGGGGAGGTGATGATCGGGCAGGCGATAGCCGTTGGCAGGTTAGGCATAAAGAGCATATCGACTTGGATAAATGCAGGAAGATACATGCCCTTTGGGTGCAGCCCGGCGGCTTGGGGATGATGCAACTGAGGCGCCCCGACAAGGTAAGCTAAAGACTTAAACAAAGGGATACATGCCACGAGGGGCGGACCTGTGTGGCACAGAATAATGCAGCCAGGCGCTCGGCTTAAGCGAACTTGGAAGATGTCACCTGGTTACGTAGGCGAAGTAGAGTTGGTGCAGCTGAAGCCCTGCAGCTGAAGAATGGCTCTTCATGAGCCACGGGACCTGAGCCTCGGGAGGCTCACGGGGGCTCGAGAGGTTCCACGAGGCCGCCTCCATCTCTTCTAGAGCGGCATGGATCCTGGCCTCTTGAGGCCTTGGGACTTGTCGCATGTTCTTGCTGATAGGTGGCGCCCGCAGTCGGCAAGCCGAGGGCATCTGAATGTAGCTGTGTGGTGGGCCCTCACGGCCCCACATGATGGCGAAGCGCTCACGAGATGCAGCCTGTTGAGCCACAGGGGCGTCGATCTGGGCGCACTGCCCGGCTTCCTCACCTGGATGGGGAGCTGCGCCTTGTGAGCGGCTGTGGCCGCGAATGGCTCTTGCTTCTTGTAGTTCCTGAGTGGTCTTGGTGATGAACTCCTGGGTGTTGGGCACTCCTTGCCCTGTGCTCTCCTGAGGAAGGTGTGCCGTGCAACACGCCTCCAAGTGGTGCCCAAGCGCCTCCCTCGTGAGGTTGGCAAGGTCTGAGGCTCTCCAGGAGAGAGCCCCCGAGCCCTTCCTGAGGAGGGCGCCGGGAACGCTTTCCTATGCGGTGGAGGGAGGCGCCCTGGGCGGGTAGGCTGATCCTGCGAGGCTCTGACAGCGCCATCTCCTTGGGGTCCTGCATGGTGCGACAACTTCTTCTTGGGGATGGTCTCCGGAGGGCCTTCACTTCTGCTGTCAGGGTCGTTGATTGCCGCGGCTTGGAAGGCGCGCTCAAGGGAGCACACCGCATCCCTCTCTTCACATGGGACCGTGATGATTCCCCCGCCTCCTGGCATCTTGAGAACGTTGTAGCCGTGGTGAGTGACTGCCATGAACTTGGCTAGGGCTGGGTACCCAAGGATGGCATTGTATGGCAGGCGGATGTGCGCAACGTCGAAGTCGATGAGCTTGGTGCGGTAGTTCTTGCGCTCCCCGAAGGTGATAGGAAAGCGGACTTGTCCTATCGGTGTGGTGGAACCGCTAGTCACTCCTGAGAAAGGCTTGGTTGGCTGGAGTTGCTCATAGGGCACTTGAAGGTTGTCGAGCGATGTCGGCGGATAGGACATTGAGCCTGCGCTTGTCGATGAGAGTCTTGGTGACTTGCACATTCTTGATGGTGGGGAGCACAGCATGGGGAGCGCCGATGATGGCTGCGCGCCAGGCTGGTCTGCGAGTTGAAGGTGATCATGCATTGGGACCACCTGGTGGTAGCGTGGCCTCTAGCAGGGAGCACCGCGTTCTGGCGAGCAAACTGTTTGAAGATCTGTTGAGAGGTGGGGCTGTCGCCGCCAAGATACTGGCGATCGCCTGCGGCTCTGAAAGCCCCAGCCCCTCGTCCTGGTGATGGTCGTTGTTCCTTCTTGGTGGCGGCAATGGAGGAAGGCGGCGTTGCCACAGGGGCGATCCTCCGGCGGGTCCCTCAGGCGCCCTCGCGAGTTGGTCTGCCAGCGGTCCTCACGAGGCGGTCGTGCTACTTGGCAGCGCGGAGCCCACGGTCTTCCAGCGTCCGCCTCCGCATCCTCCTCCGCGGCCGTAGCCCCGGTCGTTGCGCTCGGGGCGTCGACCGTAGCGTCCTTCCCGTATGGCTCTGAGCTCTTGGTAGTCGCTGCCGTTGTGGGTGTTTAGGTTGTGGAAGGCGCAGAACGGTCGGCCGTTCTTGGACGACTCAGGCTGATCTCTGCCTCGCTTGGTGTCGGGCTCCGCTGAGAGCACTACTTCTTCTTTGCGCTTCACGTCCTTGGCCTTGGCCTTCTTCTCCTCCGCCCCTGCGGTTGGCAGCTCAAGGAGAAAGCGCCCTCCTCAGCTCTTGCGCGCTTGTACGCCCGAGTTGAACAGCTCACGAGATGTCGAGCTCCTCGTGGATGGCGAGCTCTTCCTTCATCTTGACGTCACGGACGCCGTCTGAGAACGCGGAGATGATGGCTTCGTCCGTGACCTTGGGGATCTTGAGGTGGGTGTTGTTGAAGCGTTGGATGTACTTCTGGAGGGTTTCTCCTGGCTGTTGCTTGATGCGGCGTAGGTCACTCGAGGCCGGTGGGTGGTCGCTGTGCCCTGGAAGTTGGCGACAAAGCGGTCACGCATCTCCTCCCAGGAGGAGATCGAGCCGTGCTGCAGGTTCAGGAGCCAGGAGAGGGCCTCATCCTTGACAGCCATGGGAAACCAGTTCACCATGAATTTTTCATCGCCGTTGGCCGCTTCGATGCTCAGCTCATAGAGCTGCAGGAACTCCGCAGGGTCGGCAGTGTCGTCGTAGCGAGGAGGCACGTCTGGCTTGAACCTACTCGCGAGGCGGCCTTCGCCTTCGGGGGTGAAGGCGCGACAGCCGGCCGTGGTCGCCGGGGCCCGGTTCTGAGGCAGAGCTTGATCTTGTCGAGGTGCGCGCTGTGCCACCGCAGGAGGCTTGCGGTCTTAACAAGGTGGCGGCGAAGTGCGGTGCAGCTTCTGACGGCGCGGATTTCTTAGCAGCTTCTTTCTTCCAGCAGGCGGCTGGGCGCGGTGGATCACGCCCGTGGTCGCGCCTTGGTGCCGAGGCACCATCTTGGGGTTGGTGGTGGAGGAATGCCATGAGCCCGTCGCTGCGGCTGGTTGAGGAGGCAGAGAGTGGGTCGGCGCGGAGAGCCCCTGCAGCAGACGAGCTCGGCGGCGGTTGAGCCACTCCTCGTAGAGAGTCGTCGATGGGGCGATGCGCGGGAGCTTCGTTTGCGCGAGGCGCAGCCCATGCCTCCATGAGGCGCGGTGCGCGTGAGGCGAAAACCCGGGGGTGAGTGGCGGAGTGGCGGTGCGGCCGTCTGCCCGTCTTGAAGGATGGGCGAGGGCGCTGCTGCTCGTTCCCCCCGGGCGATGGCGGCGTTGGCGATGGGAGATGAAAACGGCGAGGTGGCCCGCCTACGGGGCGGTCTAAGCGGCAGCGAGGCGGAGAAGGGCAGCCCGGCGCTCAGCTCGAGCACGGCGAGAGTCCGCCATGGGAACGATGGAGCGATGGAGCAACGAACTGATGGAAGGGAAAACCACAGCGCACCCCTACCTGGAGCGCCAAATGTCGGATGTGGGGTTCTGGCAAACCCTTATGGTTCGAACACTGGGGTGCACGCGAAGTCTTTCCCTCCTACCGATCTACGCTCTAGCTCGCTAGGATCTTCCGGATGAACTCGACGAACTCACGACACAGAGCCACAGGGTTTATACTAGTTCGGGCCACCGATGTGGTGTAATACCCTACTCAAGTGTGGTGGTGGTGGTGGATTGCCTCATGGGCTGTTTATGAACAGTACAAGGGACGAACAACCTCCTGATGTTGAGGTGTTCTTGTGCGTATGAACTTGTGGCGTGAGGGTTCGATCTCTCTGTTTTCTCTCCCCGTCCTATTATGGTGGCTAGCTCTACTTATAGAGGCCCTGGTCCTCTTCCCAAATATCGAGCGGGAAGGGAGCCAACAACGACGGGCAAATTTGAAGGGGGACAGCTAGTACATGCTATCTTGACAAAAGCGGTCTTCGCCTGCGAAAAGCTCTGGGGTGATGCCGTCTTGGGCTCCACGATGACCTCCGCCTTGTTGTCCTCCTGGTCTTGGTCTCGTTGCACCAATATGGCAACCTTTGCCAGATGCCTCGGTACTCTTCGCCTACGCTTGCCTCCTTAGCACCAAAGAGGAAATGGGGGCCTGTGTGACCTGGCGCCCTTTGGCACCCTTTGGCACCATTCGTCATGGCTCACGTCACGAGAGTCTCATGAGGTTCGCCCCGCCTTGATATCTCTGCTCCTCGTGAGCCTTCCTGGCAAGGCCACTCCAGAGGAGGTCTTGCGTCGTCCGCCTCGCGAGGCTTGGACCCTCGCGAGGGTCTTGGATGCCTTGTTCATGAAGATGGGCCGTGCTGACTCTTTATACCCGCTGTGGGCAGCGAGCGAGCAAGTCTGGGGAACCCTGTTCCCAGAACGCCGACATTGATCCTAGTATTGCGTATGAGATTATAGAGGAATAGTAGGAGTACTGCCCCAACATAAGGGACTTCATCATACTCAAGAATGAACCCTAGTTTTTGAGAAAATATGCGAAGTAACTAAAATTTTGCAAAAATCTTTTGGACCACTTAAAAATGTTAGTGGGAACCTCCACCGCTTGAATATGTTGATCACTCTTTGCAATAAGCGGTTGGATGATCTAGATCTAAATATCTCCGAGTATGAAGGGAAACATAAGGAACCTCCGGATCGAGCATAACCCCATTAAAAGATAAGTACCAAAGATGACAATACCTAGATCTATTCTTGCCTTTATGCCTAGCTAGGGGCGTTAAACGATAGCGCTTGTTGGGAGGCAACCCAATTTTATTTTTGTTTCTTTTTAGTAATAAACAATTCATCTAGCCTCTGTTTAGATATGGTTTTATGTTTTAATTAGTGTTTGTGCCAAGTAGAACCTTTGGGAAGACATGGGTGAAGTCTTTGTGATCTTGCTGTAAAAAAACAGAAACTTTAGTGCTCACGAGATTAGCTGCCATTTTTTACTGGAGTTTTATTTTAGGTTGATCCTTTTTGAAGATGATTAATAGACAAATACCTCGCGTCCACCAATTTATTTCATAATTTTTGGAGTTCCAGAAGTATTCGTTTGATACAGATTGCTACAGATTGTTCTGTTTTGATAGATTCTGTTTTTCGTGTGTTGTTTCCTTATTTTGATGAATCTATGGCTAGTATCGGGGGTTTGAACCATAGAGAAGTTGGAATACAGTAGGTTTAACACCAATATAAATAAATAATGAGTTCATTACAGTACCTTAAAGTTGTGGCTTATTTTCTTATACTAACGGAGCTCATGAGATTTTCTGTTAAGTTTTGTGTTGTGAAGTTTTCAAGTTTTGGGGTAAAGATTTGATGGATTTTGGAATAAGGAGTGGCAAGAGCCTAAGCTTGGGGATTCCCAAGGCACCACAAGGTAAAATTCAAGGAAAACCAAAAGCCTAAGCTTGGGGATGCCCCGGAAGGCATCCCCTCTTTCGTCTTCGTCTATCGGTAACTTTACTTGAGTCTATATTTTTGTTAACCACATGATATGTGTTTTGCTTGGAGCGTCTTGTATGATTTGAGTCTTTGCTTTTTATTTTACCACAATCATCCTTGCTGTACACACCTTTTGGGAGAGATACACATGAATCGGAATTTATTAGAATACTCTATGTGCTTCACTTATATCTTTTGAGCTAGATAATTTTGCTCTTGTGCTTCACTTATATCTTTTTAGAAACACGGTGGTGGTTTTATTTTATAGAAATTATTGATCTCTCATGCTTCACTTATATTATTTTGAGAGTCTTTTAGAATAGCATGGTAATTTGCTTTGGCTATAAAATTAGTCCTAATATGATGGGAATTCAAGATGGGTATAATAAAAACTTCCATATAGAGTGCATTGAATACTATGAGAAGTTTGATACTTGATAATTGTTTTGAGATATGAATATGGTGATATTAGAGTCATGCTAGTTGAGTAATTGTGAATTTGAGAAATACTTGTGTTGAGGTTTGCAAGTCCCGTAGCATGCACGTATGGTAACCGTTGTGTAACAAATTTGAAGCATGAGGTGTTTCTTTGATTGTCCTCCTTATGAGTGGCGGTCGGGGATGAGCGATGGTATTTTCCTACCAATCTATCCCCCTAGGAGCATGCGCGTAGTGCTTGGTTATGATGACTTGTAGATTTTTGCAATAAGTATGTGAGTTCTTTATGACTAATGTTGAGTCCATGGATTATACGCACTCTCACCCTTCCATCATTGCTAGCCTCTTGATGCCGTGCATTGCCCTTTCTCACATCGAGAGTTGGTGCAAACTTAGCGGTGCATCAGACCCGTGATATGATCGCTCTATCACACATAAGCCTCCTTATATCTTCCTCAAAACAGCTGTCGGCGTTAAGGAGCAGGGGTACCCTGGCAGCTTACTGCGGCTTGCGGCGTGACTCAAGGGTGGCCCAGCACGGCCCATCTTCGTCGGCACAAGCTCAAGACCCTCGCGAGGCCAAGCCTCCTGAGGCGGACGACAGGGAAGCCTCCTCGGGCACGGCCTCGTCGAGGCTGGCTCATGAGGAGGCCGAGATCAGGTGGGGTACCTCACGAGGTGCCCATGGCGCAAGCCATGGCGACCAAGGGTACAGTGAGGCGCCAGCCCGCCCATGATCTCGTTCCTCTTTGGTGCAAAGGAGGCAAGCGCGGCGAGAAGCATCATGCAAAGGCAGCCATTTGGGTGCAACAAGACCAAGACCAACTGCGGTAGGAAGGAGGTCATCGTGGAGCCCAAGCCGGCGTCATCGTCGAGCCTTTGGCGGCGAGGACCAACTTTAGTCGGGATAAGTGTACTAGATTTTCCCCTTCAAGCTGGCGATTGTTGGCGCCCTTCCGCTCAATATTTTGGAAGAGGCCGGGGCCTTTGCCTATATATAGGACTAGCCTCCCACGGGGTAGAGGCATCTGGGATCGAGTCGGAATCGAGAGAGAGAGAGAGAGAGAGAGAGAGAGAGAGAGAGAGCGTCGGACTCCCCTAGCAGTTCATCGCACCGGCAAAGAACAAACCCTCATGAGGCTGTTCTTCCTTTGTATTGTTCATCATCAGCCCTGAGGCAATCCACCACACCACACCTTTGGGTAGGGTATTACACCACAATGGTGGCCCGAACGATATAAACATTGTGTCCCTTGTGTTGCTCTTGGTGTAGTTTAGATCCTTGCTGGCATGACGAGTGCAGGTAGGTAGGGGTGAGATCTCCGCGCACCCAGTTCGAACCTAGAGGTCTGCGGAACCCGAAACCCGACATTTGGCGGCGCCCGGTAGAGTGCGCTGTCGGCGTTCTGAAGCAGCAGGGTCCCAGACTTGCCTACCTGCGGCTGCTGGCGTGGCTCAAGGGGCCCAGCACGGCCCATCTTCATCAACTCAAGCTCAACACCCTCGCGAGGGCCAAGCCTCACCAGAGGCGGACGGCGGGGAGCTTCCTCGAGCCACGGCCTCCATGGTGGCTCGCTTGAGGCCCGGAGAGATCAAGGCGGGGTACCTCACGAGGTGCCTATGGCGCAAGCCATGGCGACCAGGGCGCCCGGTGAGCGCCAGCCATGCGGTGTCCTCCTTTCCTCTTTAGTGCGAAGGGAGAAAGCGCGGCGAGCATCAAGCAAAGGCATCCATTTGGTGCAACAAGACCAAGACCAGCCCAACGGCAGGAAGGAAGTCATTATGGAGCCCAAGCAGGCGTCACCGCCAGAGCCTTTGACAGGTGAGGACCAACTTTAGTCAGGATAAGTGTACCCGATGTTCCCCTTCAAAATGGCCAATTGTTGGCGCCCTTCCCGCTCAATATTTGGGAAGAGGCCCAGGGCCTCTATCTATAAATAGGACTAGCCTCCCACAGGGGAGAGGATGGAGGATCCCGGATCCAGAACAGAGCTAGAGGTCAAGCAATCTAGAGAGAGAGAGAGAGAGAGAGAGATAGCGATCGAACTCCCCTAACAGTTCATCGCCCGACCAGAACAGACCCTCGTGAGGTTGTTCTTCCTTGTATTGTTCGTCATCATCAGCCCAGAGGCAATCCACCACACCACAAACTAGAGTAGGGTATTACACCACAATGGTGGCCCGAACTAGTATAAACCTTCGTCTCTTGTGTTGTTCCTTTACGTAGTTTAGATCCAGCGGTAGCGGGGTGCAAGTAGGTAGAGGTGAGATCTCGCGCGCCCGGTGTTGAACCTCAAAGTCTGCGGAACCCGAAATCCGACATTTGGCGTGCGGTAAAGTCTTGGGATCCATTCTGCCGCCGTGTCCGTCGCATCGTCATCATCATGTCCAGCGACCGGTGAAACCCAGTCCCTGGCGGCTTAGCCCGCCCTTGACCGCTTCGCCTCGGCGACCCATGCCCAGGCAGCTCACGGTCCCAGGCGTGCGGGCAGCGAGCAGCAGACGAGCCGACAGCTCTCACGCGCGGCGAGCACGGTCGGCAGCAAGGGCCTCCACCACGCCCGCGACCATGCGCTGTACACCCGCCGGGAGTAAGCGAACTCGAGGCAGCGCTCACGGTGGCAGGAGCAACTGCAGTGCAGAGTTCTTTGGAAGGTGGCATGACGTGCTGCTAGGCGGGTAGCGAGCTCTGGGCTTTGCCGCCTCGAGATCACCCCTACGCAAACTCCACCTCGAGGTCCGGGGCAGCCAGCAGAGGCTCCCCCGCACCCGTGGGCTCAAGGCTACTCAACACCAGCGAAGCTGTCGGCACAGACCAGCGGCAGCGCTGCCTCGGCTCCGGCCAGCGAAGAAGGACTCGCGCGACCCACGACTGATGGGCCGCGGCGCCACCCAGGTGGGCGCCTCAAGCGAGTTGCATGGCATGCGGAGCACTATGGCGCTGACCTTGGGGTGGTGGCCCCGGAAGAATCGTGCCCCACATGATGGACCAAGGGCACCAGCATGAGGGCAAACAAGGCTCGCTCCTCAGCCCAAGTTGGGGGGACGAGGCGACAGAAGCTGAGTTCTTCCAGGAGCCCCGTGAAGGCCCCACCGGCCACGCTGGGAGCAACGATTATCGAGTACCGCTCATTCCTCGGGAGCAGGCATCGCTAATCATGGATCGCGGGAGGTGCAGGTCGCATGCAATGGCGGCCGCCCGCTCCATGATCTCCTACCCCTCGGGAGGAGGGCTTGGGGCTGCGGGGAGAGGGCGAGATCCGGCATCACCACCGCGGCGTTCGAGACAAAGGCGTTCTCGGGAGGTAGGCCCTCTGCTGGGGAGGTGCCTCGGGGCCTGCCTGGCGGAAGGACCCGTGGTCGTCGGAGGAACAAGCTGGCGACCGCTCTACCCCATCGGCGGCGTCTGGTTTCGGTCATCGTTGATGGCACTAGAGTGCGGCAAAGGCGAGGCCCTCGTCTGTCGATGTAAACAAGGCCACTACCTGAAGAAGGCCCAATGCTGTGAAGCTTCGCCGCCCGTGACACTCTCACGTAATAGCGAGTGGGGCTGTACCGCCCCGGAGTCTCGAGGTGCCGACCTCGGGCCACAGGGCTCCCTCCCATGCCAGTGGCAGCACTTAGCTCCGCTCGGTGAGAAGATGTCCAAGACTAGACTAGGTGCAGACGGCCTTTTCTGCTTTCATTGCTTTTCCCTTTGGTTGTCACTTTACCCCGTTGGATTTAAGTTGGATTCGAATTTGAGATTTGCGTGTGTTTGGGGAAGGGGTGCTTAGTCTCGTTCGAGCAATCTCTCGCGTTCCGGTTACCGCTTTGCCTCAGCTGCCTCCCCTCGTGAGCCCCTCGCGAGCCGGGTTGGGCCTAGCTTACGTGCAGCCCAGACTGCCGCCGCCGCATCCTCTCAGGAGGTTTTTACTGCAGATCCTACGGGTTCGATCAGGAGACACTTGAGATGTCACAGCCCTCCATGAGCTATCTCGAGGCCCTTGCAGGACAAGGTAAACTAGCCAGCCACTTGGCGCGGGCGTGCAGGTGATATAGCATCTCTTGATACACAAAACACAAGTTTTTACATGAGGCTCCCCTCCCAAAATGCTCTCACAACCGTCGAGGCAAAACCTGAGCTCTATTAAATGCGGGGTAAGGAATCAAGAGCGATGCCGCAGTCGGTCAGATAAATCCCCAATGCATCCTCGGGGCACCTCTGAACTATTGCTGGCGTCGGCCAGCCTCGCCATCGCTCTGCGTTGCCACCAGCGGCGTCGGGGCGTTCACCGCCGCCTTCATCAGCAGCCACGATCACGCCGCCGTTATCTGGCGAAGGCCACGACGAGCGTCACGTTGTCCTCCACCCGGTCGCCGAGTGCGTCGGGCGGCTGGGTACCGAAAGCGATAAGCGGCGTCGAAGTCAGTGGGGTCCATATTACGGAGATGGCTGAAGAGCGCTAGAAAAGCGGCGCCCGAGCGAAGCGGCTCCCTCCTCCACCAACACTGTCGGCTCGACCGGCCGCGCCTCAACTGCGTCACCACGTCGGTGAAGAAGCTGAAGGTTGCGGCGTGAATTAACTGCGTGCGGCTCGCCAACAACCGCCTCACAGATGTTACCCAAAGGCTGTGTTGGCTCTCTCCGGGCGTGGTGAGCATGGGGTCATGCTCATGCTCCGAGATCCGCCGTTGGCGCATCGTCCGCGATACATCGCGCGCGGCCTCAGCCTCGTCCACCCGTTGGCGAAGAAGGCGCACCTCGGCACGGGAGGTAGTTAACTCCTCGCGCCACCTCAAAGCGGCCCGAAGCATCGGCCCGCCGTGCCACTTCCTCTGCTTGGCCCTCAAGGCAGTGGTCCTACCTTCAGCCTCGGCCGGATCAACCCAGCCTCTCCTCGAACTTCGCTCAAGGTTCAGCGCGCCGTCGCCACGACATCCGACCTCCTCCGGAGACCACGGGCTTCCAGCGCAGCGACATCATCCTCCGCCCGCGTCACCAGCGCTCCCTTGTTTCCGGCGTTCATACTCGCGTGCGCGTTAAGCGGCTTCGGCGTCGGCGCCTCCTCACGCCACGGAGCTTTGTTGGGTGGTGAGGCCACCTTCATCAACGCAGGGCCGTCTCCGCAGCTCCACCTGCTCCTCCGGTGAGTGGCATCGGGCGAGTGTTCCAGCGCCGCTCCTCCGCCGCCTCTCGCTGCGGTCAGCTTCTGAGCCTCCTCGGCGGCCGAGAATGGACCTCCCGAGAGCTGCCAGCGACGCCTTAGCCTTCCATTGTCAAGATCCGCGGCGATGGCGCGCAAAGGCGACAGCCGCCTCCGGCTCGCGCCTCTCCGCAGCAGCCGCCAGGCCTCGGCCTCAAGCGCAGCGTCTTCATCGGCGAGCTCTTCACCAAGCAGGCTCACGCGTCGGCCGCCCTCGAAGAAACCCTTGGGGAAAGGCGCGGCGCTCCCGGCGCTTCGATCGTCTTCCACCATCATCCGCCTCAAGCGGCGCGGGAGCCCCGAATCAGCACTCCCCCTCCGGGCGAAGGCTGGGGCTGGCGCTCCTCTCGATCAACCCGAAAAGAGACACTCCACGATTCGCGCTACGGTTGGTGTATTTTAATTGAGATCAACCGGGTTTTCTACAACGGACATTAACAAATTCCCATCTGCCACATAACGCGGGCACGGCTTTGAAAGTTCAAACCTGCGAGGTGTCCCAACAACCCATGATAAGCTCTCGCGATCAGCGAAGGATATTCCTTCTCCCGGGAAGACCCGATCAGTCTCGGAATCCCGGCTACAAGACATCTCGGCGATAATAAAACAAGTCTAGCAAAGCCGCCCGAATGTGCCGACAAATCCTGATAGGAGCTGCACATATCTCGTTCTCGGGCACACGGATTGTCAAACTTCCGGTGGCGAACCGAGTTGCCTGGTAGCCACCGGTGGGGCCAGTTTGGACCGGCCTCACAGCGAGCACTGGCCGGGGGTAAAATAAGATGACCCTTGAGCGCGACTCCCAAGGAAAAAAACCTTGCCCGGCGAGAGCACGCCTCACGAAGCCCGGCACAGGGAGGCAGCGATCCCTAAAAAAGGCGCGGGAATACCTAAGCCAATCGCGATCGACGACGGGCGAAGCCCATGGCAGGCTGGCTATGTCACGAGAAGGCTTCATGACGGAGGAGTAAGTGGTAGCAGCAGAGGCGCGATGCGCCTCGGGATGGTTAAATCTCTCGACCGGCCTCACCACGAGGGCTCTGCTGCTCGGAGTGCTCGAAGGCGGTGGAAGGGCGGAGCCAGGGGATGGCTCCTCATCCATCTCCTTGAGCTCGGTGGGAAGGGCCTGCGGAGCAGGATCGATAAAAACAGAAGGATCAAGAGCTAGAAAAGGGAAGGCTTACTCGCCGGTGGCAAAAGTACTTCCCTCACAGCAGGTGACAAGGTGTCGTCACCCAAGGCCTCCTTCTCTTCGAGAGAGCCTCAAATCCAGCAGAGCGACAAAGTTGAGTGAGAGGTCGGCCTGCGGCGAGGAAGGCGTCAAAGGCGACCCGTGTCGAGCGTCTACATGATGCATGCGCCCGATCGCCTCACCAAGAAAATGGCAGGGCCCGAGGGCCTCGGCCCTTGAGCACTCTGGGCAGCTGCTCGCCACCCCCCCAGCGGCAGCATGGGCCTCGGGCTGCTCCCTCAAGGCGCCGCTGGCGCCGTCGCCCAGCGGAGGCCCCTCGGCCTCCCGGCCCATCTCTCCTTGCTCGGCCACTTGAGGAAAGGCCGTCGTGGCCGGCCGAAGGCGGCCACCACCACTGAGTTCTCGCGAGGCCCCACAGGCCAGTGAGGCACAACCCCATTCGTCGAAGCAGGCATCTGATTACAAAGTCGCCCCTGTTGAGGCGAAGTGCAGCAAGGCCCCCCTTGCCGGATGCTTCGGGGGTGGGGTCTCCCGTCAAGACCAAGAGCACCTTCCTCAGCGCTTCAGGTGTCAGGTCCTCTTCTTGGAGCCTCATACAATCTTCACACCCGCTGAAGGCCCACATCCGGCGTGAGTAGCGTTGAAGAGGGCAACACGGCATAGCAGGAACTCCTTCACCACCTTGGGTGTCGTCCATGGCGCCCTCAAACATAATGGCGCCCAGAGCGAGCGAGCGAGGAACTTCGTGGCGTCTCCTGGCCCCTAGCCTGAATTAGGGGGGCGGCGAAGATGGCTCCGGCAATGCGGGGGTTGGGCACCCCTACATCCACGTACAACCACCGCTCATGAGAACCAGTGCCCAGGCGGAGGAAGGCTGAAGTCGATCCACAAGCCGTTGTTTGAGGTGCAACAATGAAGCTCACACACCCGAACATCGGTGGGGTCAACAAAAGCGCGAGAAGAAGTGGCACACAACGAAACCGAGGAAGGATGCCCATCATCGCTGGCAAACAAAAGGCGAACCGCCAAGAAGAGTGATGGATTCGGGACGGATGCATCATATGGATCGATAGTGGGAAACACAGCATTGAAGAAATCGGAAAGGGGAACCAGCCCGCCCACAGGCGTCGGCGAAATACCGGACCTCGGTGATTATCCTATCGATGGAAGTGGGGCGCTGAGGCCAGGCCGTCGTCCGCCCGCGTTCGTTGAAGATGGTGGCCAAAGCCGAGCTGACCTTGCAGACCCTCTCGATTGAGTATGATCGGCGATCGGCGGCGGGGGCCGCCCGGCAGCGGCGGAGAGCATGGGCTTCTTCCCTCTTCCTTCTTCGTGAACCATAGCAGCGGAAGGGGAGGTTCGAGATTGGATTGGGAAGCGAAGCCGGAGTTTGCGGGAGGAAGAAGCGGGGGCGGTCGAGCAGCGAAAGGGGCGGCTGTGTGCGACTCTGAGTCCGCCTAGCATGGCACAAAATAAGGAGGTGTGGGAGCAGTGCGGCCCGTCCAATCAACCGCCATCTGGCGCCCAAAACCCATGAGCTGTTAGGACCAGCGGCCGCACTGCCCTTCGCTTCTCTGCTCGGCCAAGTCAGGCGCCTTGAGCCGAGGGGCTCTGTCGGCATGCAGGAGCAGGGGTCCCAGGACTTGCACTGCTGCGGCCTGGCGTGGCTCAAGGGGCCAGCCACGGCCCATCTTCATCAACACAAGCTCAAGACCCTCGCGAGGCCAAGCCTCATGAGGCGAGACGACGAGGAGCTTCCTCGAGCCTGACCTCCTCGGGCTGGCTCGCGAGGCCGAAGAGATCAAGCGGGGTACCTCACGAGGTGCCCATGGCATAAGCCATGCGACCAAGGCGCCAGCCAGCATGATGTCCTCCTTTCCTCTTTGGTGCAAAGGGAGCAAGCGCGAAGCGAGCATCAAGCAAAGGCATCCATTTCGGTGGAACAAGACCAAGACCAGCCCAGGCAGGGAAGGAAGTCATTGTGGAGCCCAAGCGAGCGTCACCTTGAGCCTTTGACAGGCGAGGACCAAGTTTAGTCAGGATAAGTGTACCCGATGTTCCCCTTCAAAATGGCCAATTGTTGGCGCCCTTCCCGCTCAATATTTGGGAAGAGGCCTAGGGCCTCTTTCTATAAATAGGACTAGCCTCCCACAGGGGAGAGGATGGAGGATCCCGGATCCAGAACAGAGCTAGAGGTCAAGCAATCTAGAGAGAGAGAGAGAGATCGAACTCCCCTAGCAGTTCATCGCCCGGCCAAGAACAGACCATCATGAGGCTGTTCTTCCTTGTATTATTCATCATCATCAGCCAGAGGCAATCCACCACACTACAAACTAGAGTAGGGTATTATACCACAATGGTGGCCGAACGATATAAACCTTGCGTCTCTTGTGTTGTTCCTTCGTAGTTTAGATCCAAGCGGCGGGGTGCAGTAGGTAGGGCGAGATCTCCGCGCGCACACAATGTTCGAACCTCAAGGCTCCGAGCCTTGGCCCGACCTTCTGACGGTGCGATGGCGAACAAGTTCAAGCCGGAGGCGCCACGGCGCGCTGGCAGCCGGCCAGTTCAGCGGCCTT